>JXCR01129858.1:17381-32375 GCA_002079205.1 Phalaenopsis hybrid cultivar
AGTGAAGAAAAGTGGAAAACATTATGCACTACACTCCCTACATATGATCTAGTAAAGCCAATTTATAAGCCACAATCTCAATCCTCTCCACAATCTCAAAAGGACTGACAAATTTGGGACTAAATTTTTCTGTCTTCCCAAATCATTGCACATCTTTCAATGGACTGACCTTAACAAAAACAAACTCTCAAATTCAAATTCAATAGGTTTGTGCTTATCATCATAGTATTACCTTTGCCCATTCTGCTGTTCTGATTCTATCTCTGGTCAATCTAATCTTCTCAGTGACATCATCAACTAAATCAGCTCCAATGATCTTTCAATTGTTTCAGCCCAACATANTCAGTCCAAACGATATTACCACGAATTCATAGTGCTCGCATCTAGTCCTGAAAGCGATCTTCACTGTGTTTTCTTCCATAATCCTCAACTAATGATAGTTTGACCTCATATCAATCTTTGAAAATACGGAATCCCCTTCCAACTGCTCAAACAAGTCCTCAATCCTTGGCAGTGGATACTTATATTAACTATGAGTTTATTCGACTCCCTATAATCAATGCACATCTTAAAGCTCCCATCCTTCTTCACAAATAATATTGGAGCTCCCCAATATGAGGTGCTAGGTCTGATAAACTCTTTATCAAGTAACTCCAGCAATTGGCTCTTCAGCTCCTGCAACCCCTAACTGTCATTCTATAAGGTGCTTTGGATAGAGGCTCAGAACCTGGCAAGAGCTCAATACTGAAATCAATCTCTCGCATTGATGGTAGCCCTATTAAATCATCTAGAAACACCTCTGGATATTCTCTTACCATTGTATATAACTCAAAGACTTCACTTCCTTAGAAGTATATATCAAGTGAGCAAGAAAACCGCGACTTCCATGATTCAACAATTTACAAGATTTAATACAGGTTATTATCGTAGATGTCAGTCCTTTGTCACCAAAAAACCTAACTTCCGCTTCCCCAGGTACACTTATTGTGACGATCTTCTTATTTCAATCAGTAGTGACAAGGTTTTCAGACAATCAATCCATGCTTAAAATCACATCAATTTTCACCAAGGGCTACACATTAAGTTAGGAATTAAAACTCTTTCTGTCAATCATAAGCTTCACCTCACATGATTTATTAACTTCCAAAAAAGCATCAGTTGACATTCTAATACATAGTTTCATAGACATTGAAATAACATTCAATCACATCACTTTAGCTAGTTTATCAGCTATAAATGAGTGTGAAACTCCCGAATCAAATAATACTCTTATCGATCAACTCGAAGATATATGATACTTATCATTAAAATCATCGCATTAAATATTTTGATTTATCTTATTAATATATCTAAACCCTTAATTATTTTATGTATGATATGACATGAATCCTAAGATGCTTTAAGTATACTTGTTAAAATTGTTAAGGGGGCACAAACATGTGATGATGTCAGGGGAGTCCTTAGCTTCCTGCTATGATAATGCATATACTTTGGGATGAACATTTTGTTGAGTTTGACACTAACCTTGAAGATTTTGCTATCGTCGGTCTACCATGACTCCTCTGAGGCGGCGCAACACTGCCCCTGGAATCTGCTGGAGCTCTCTAATCCAATTGGGGCAATTCTTCGCCATATGTCTTGGCCGGTGACACCAAAAGTGAGTATTTGATCCAAATATACACTCACCCTTGTGAGACCTTCCGCACTTATATACTTCTTCACTTCAAACTGAGTGGCAACACTGTAGATCCAGCCTTCTTAGCGCTTGTAATACTTGACTCTCCTTCTGAATTTCTTCTCTTCTGAATGTCCCTCATCTGAGTAGATTCCAAATCCAGCTCAATCCTCCTAGCTCTCTCCACCAGAACTGAGTAATCATCGATTCCAAAAAGAACCAATGTCTGTCTAACCACATCCCTGAACCCAGACAAAAATCAGTGACACTTGCATTAGGAATCAGCTAAGGTGCACACCGCAAGAGCATGGTGAATTCAACTTCATAGTGCATAATCGAGCGATCACCCTATACCAACTTGATAAAAATGTCCTGCCTTTGCGTCCCAGCAGACAGTGGTACGAACCAGTCTCTAAATATGCTCACGAATTCGCCACACTAATGCATGTGATTGGCTCTACCTCAAATTTCTTCTACAGTTGTCTACGCCACCATTTCTTCGTTTTTCCCTCTAATGCAAAAGTAACCAATGTAACCATCCTCTCTGGAGAACAAGACAATCCATCTAGAATCTTTTCCACTCTCAGAAGCCAATTTTCAACATCTACCGGATCTCCTCCACTGGAAAAAAGAGGTGGTCTCATATCCTAAAATAATTTCAGGTATTTATCCATTTGACTTTCTCCTTTGGAACCCGCTAATTCTGAGAGTTCTTAATCAGTTGCATTTCTACAGTCATCATCTCAATAAATGCATCAGTATTGACAGATATCTGCAGGGGTGCATTAACTTCTACAAGATCATCTCTAGCTTCATCCCCCATATTTTTCATATTTCTGAAATAGCATAAAAAAGATTATGATTAGCCACAATTTAATCTTTCATTAATATCACTTATAAACTAAATTAATCTCCAAATGGCTCTTTTAGATCATCATCAAACCTACTCGCTCTGTTACCATATTTATCACGACCTGGTTGGGTGATTACAATTAACTAAGGCAAGAGCAGCAGTCGAATGGCATTAACATCTAACTATCCGCATTTTAAAAACTTACAATACATATAAAAGAGCCACAAATCCATAAGTGCATTAAAATTTAAAGCATCCTAAAAGAATAAAATCCAAAAATAACACTTCAATCCATTATTGAACAGTGAATCAAAAACCGACAGAAACAATAAAGAAAACTATCATAAAGAAAATACGTAGCAGGAGTGGTTCTTCTCTGGTAAACAAAGTCTCTCCTATCAAACATAACAACCTAAAATTTTTCTTCTTCTAAAAGAAAATATTAATTTGCAATTATAAGTATAACTTAGTGAGTTATTATAATCTAATATGCATTAAATTCTTATGATATGCTCTGCATGAATGACCAAAAGAGAAATGCAATTAATTTTTTTTAAAACTTCAAATTTACCCCCTTTCCATTTCACTTAAATTATTTATCATTTTTTTTTTACATTTTTAAAAGTCATAACAGGATTATCTTCATACCTGAAAGTAACCTCAAAAATGTGCATTANACATTTTTAAAAGTCATAACAGGATTATCTTCATACCTGAAAGTAACCTCAAAAATGTGCATTAAGGCACCCCCAAAATGTGTTCAAAGACACCTTAAATAATGTACCCGAAAACACCCTCAAATTGCACCAGAATGCGCACATTTACCATTTTTTTAACGTGCAAGAGTACATTGCATCCCTTGACAGTACCATCTGGATATAATCCTGTATAAATTAATATTTTATTTTCATTTCATTTCATTTAAATTATATCCTTTAAAAACATTAAGCATTCTTATGCTACAATATGCATACAATCATAAAATAATTTTCTAAGGCATTAAAGGAATTCTTTATTTAATAAAATTTAANTCGAATACGCACATTTACCATTTTTTTAACGTGCAAGAGTACATTGCATCCCTTGACAGTACCATCTGGGTATAATCCTGTATAAATTAATATTTTATTTTCATTTCATTTAAATTATATCCTTTAAAAACATTAAGCATTCTTAAGCTACAATATGCATACAATCATAAAATAATTTTCTAAGGCATTAAAGGAATTCTTTATTTAATAAAATTTAAATTTAATATATAAAAGAAAATAATTACTCACCTTAGCCTTAAGAGACCTCTTAAATACTTGAACCATTCATTCACTTCTTTGGATAACCACCTATATTAACTGATTGTGGCATCATTTGTTAAAAATTGTATTCTTAAAAGAAATACTTAATGTATCTAATGACAGACAATTAAAATAAACACACAAGTAATTAACAATTTGTTACCTTAAAAGAAATACTTAATGTATCTAATGAAAGACAATTAAAATAAACACACAAGTAATTAACAATTTGTTACCTTAAAAGTTTGATTAGCATCCTTGCACAAAANTCCTTCAATTCTAGCTGTCGGCGTCTTCTTCCAGCATGCGAGCAAAGCACGGAAGTCGACTCACCTACATCTTCTCCTTAGCTCAGCTCGATGCAAGCAACAACGCATTCTTCTTCTTCCTCCTCTTCCTATGCAGAAGCACACAGTGTCGACGTCTCCTCTTTGATCGCGACTCGTTCCAAGTAAGTTTTCGATACCGCTCGACAACTTTCCTTCTCCTTCTTTCCTTTGATTTCTCCTCCTTCCATGGCTAGTGCACGACGCTGCACAATAGCCATAACTTCTTCCTTCTCCTATGCAGCTTCCTTTCCTCTTCCTCGCTCGATATGTTTCGATTTGATCGAATTAGGGTTGACTATTATGTTATAACTAAAGGGATTGCGTAAGTTTATTATGATGATGATTATTATTACTATTATTATAACTACTCAATTTCTGTTATTACAATTTTTTTGGTGGTGCAATCTGCAACAAAAGAATATCATTAAAGAATACGTGACACTTTACTACTAACACAAGATAAAATTATCATAGATATGCACCTAAAAAGATATAAACTCTTTGTTAGCTTAGGTCAAGCTTAAATTTATCATCATTCACAAATTATTATAGAGAGCTGATGAATTACTATTTTAAGCTTTAACAGGAGATTTCACACAAACAAATTTAAGGTTTGTTTGGGGCAGCTGTAGCTTATCCAGATAAGCAGTTCTCTAGCTGTTTGGTTTGTGTGTTTAGAAAACAGTTGATTTGCAGTTGTTTTTGGATAAATGATCATTCTGCCCCTGGTCTGGATAAACTGTATAACTATTTGGTTTGTGAGTTTAGAATAAATCTTCAAAAACTATTCAATAATTTTTAGTAGATCTAAATTCTCAAAAGCCTTAGAAGCATTCCACTATCAAAAAATATAAATTCCTCACTTCAGAAACATGCCTTTAGAAAATATCATATGATTTTTAAAATACTTTTAAGAGTTAATAACTTAATATTACCTATTAATGATATGATTATTATATATATTTAAGTTTAATTTATTTCTTATTCATACTTATAATTAAATACTTATCCAACTAATTAATCATTAATAATAAATCTCTTAAACATTATATCAAATAATTTAATATTCATTAATTAATGTTGTAAATTGGTTATTTACCAAAGTAATTCATAAGCATTCGAATGTTTTTAAAATAATTAAATTTAATATGTAATTTATTTTTCTTATTAATTAATAATTAAATAATTATATATTTATAATTAATTTCATAACATATTAATTATAAATCAATCAAATTAAAAAAATTCTTTTGTCCCCTTCCCTTCTCCTACCCGAAGACCTTTCCCTTCTCCTACTCGACACGTTACGCTTCCCCCTCTCCGCGCAGACTTCACCTATGGCATCTCGGTTCCAGCGGCACTCATGCTCTGAATCGGGGATAGATGACCACAATGGAGCGCCTTTGTTGAAATCTTCAATAGGAAGAGGCAGATCGAGCGCCAGCTCCATCAGTATGAATCATACGATGAATCCTTATTCCCTTGCTTTCACCTCGAATCCTCCTCCGAACTCCTTCATGGATCCACTTCGAAGTTATTCAGACAAAACCAAAGACCCCAACGCCTCCCCTTGGCGGATTCTTCGTCAAACTCATTTCCTCAAATGTCCCTTCCGACAAAGGCCTTGGCTCCGCAGGTCGACGAGGTTGGGGGTTAAACGGAGTAGGAGGTCCAAGCGCGTGAGAGAGGCAAAAGCACTAGAGGATATGCGAAGAAAGGCAATCTCGTCAGATGAGAAAAGAAACGCGGGACAGCAAGGCCCAATTCGCGTCACGTGTTTAATTATACGGCCAAACACAGTTTTCAAAAACACCTCCTGAAGCTTCTTACAAAAGCTTTGGTAGCGGTTTCAAAACGTCACCGCAGCTGATAAGCTGCCTTGAGCGCACCCTTAGATTTCAACTTTTTTTTATTCTTCATATGTTAAAATGGTTTGTATTAAACTTTGGAATATTTTTTTATGATGGTATCCCCTCCAATTAAGATTTTTTTTTAATTTCATTATCAGCACTGTTAGTTCGCTCGCAAAGGATCAGGTTTACAAATTTGCATCACTTAATACTATTAAAGCAACCAGCGGTGATATATGGCTTCTAAGGAAATCAGCTCCCATTTTCTTTCTCTTTTCAACCCACGAATGCTTAGAAAGGCTCGTGGACTGAAGTTCATGGAGGTCTAGGCTGGGGCCTTCAGTGAAATCACCCGATTGGTCGGCTCCCAAATTTTCGGGGATATCACCAAACCGCTTCTCATTGGGGGCACATGCATTGTTGCTCATTTCACGACACCCCCAAACATACGATTCAACTTCTCCTCCAACTCAGGATCTATTCCATTATATTTAATTTTTTTCATAGCAGGCGCCACCTACGAACTCATATAAAAAGTATAATTTAAAAAAAAATTACAAATTAACCAAGATAGAAGACATTTCAGAAATGTTCACCGCAAGTCTCTTTGTCCACTACTCTCGGAAGCATCGATCGTTCGTTTCACCAAATCCCACCCCAGGCCCGTTGATCCTCGCTTCAATTTCTTTCAGATTTTTCAATCTTTCTTAAGCTAATCTCACTTGTTTTTTAACTACATCCTATCGTACTTTTTATCTATACTTTCCTTGAATTTTCTAATAATATTTTGTCACACTTTCTTATTGAAATAGATTGTCGACCTATTTCCCAAATCGACCTCCTTAAGTCAAAGATCGTAAAATATTAATTTTATCTCTTTATCCCACATTGCAAAATGAACCAGCCTCTTTTTTTTAACCATTGTATTACTAACATTAGAAAAGTAAACACATAAATAGGAAAACCACGACATCGCATATCAAAGAAAAATCAAAATGTCACAATATCATCACCATGACCTTCACACCAAGACCTCCACATCCACACCAGCACATCCACACACCACACTACCACCTCCACACCGCAAACCACACCTCCACAAAACACATCACTACCTCCACATCATACACCACCACCTCCTCATCACACAACCACCCTACACCACCACCTCCACACCACACAACCCTCCCACACACCACCACCTCCACACCACACTAAACACATCCACATAGAACCACCTCCACACCACACAACTCTCCCACACTACACCTCCACACCACACAACTCTCCCACACTACACCTCCACACCACACCAAACACATCCATACACCACCACCTTCACACCACACAACCACCCAACACTACCACACAATTCTACCACATCACCACCTCCATTCCACACAACCACCCAACACTACCACACCAACACCCAACACCCAACACATCCACTCACCACCACCTCCACATAACACACCTAACACATCCACCTGACACCTCCAAACCACACAATCACCCAACACATCCACACACCACTACCTCCATGCTACACCAACACATCCATACGCCACCACCTCCACACCACACAACCAACTGACACCACCACACCACACAACCAACTGACACCACCACACCAACATCCAATGCATCCACACCACACGACACCAACACATCCACACACAATCACCTCCACTCGACACCTCCACACCACACAACCAACCGACACCACCACACCAACATCCAATGCATCCACAGCACACGACACATCGAACACATCCACACACAATCACCTCCACACCACCCAACACATCCACACACCACCATCTCTTCACCACACCAACACCATCCACAACCCACCACCTCCACACCAAATTCCTGTTATTTCAGTGATATACAAATTCAACATGAAATTCCAGTGAAATTCCCATCGAAAATAGCAATATACATCCAATTTTCCCACAGAAATTCCAATGAAATTGAAAATAACAATATACAAATCCAACATGAAATTCCTACTAAAATTCAAAACTCATGTTTCCAGCCAATATTCGATACATATACAACACCCAAAATATTGTTTTTAACAAATCCAACACCAAATTCCATCCAATTTCAAATTTCTCATTGAAATATCAAAGTTCATAAACAAATCGCACCCAAAGCATTGGTAAGAGCATAAAGCACCACAAAATCCAAAGATCACCGCAAAGCACCAATCCAAACAACATTGTGTCAAAATCATAAAACAAAACCAGTATGGATGCAACATGAAGCATCAAAACCACATAACCGAGTATAAAAAACATAAAACCACAAAAACTGAGCAAATAGAGATTTCTAAAAGAGGAAACCAACGAACATAATGCACATAGCAACACAGAGAAGAGAGCAATGAGGTGAAGAACAGAAAAGAGAGGTAGAAGAGAGAACACCTCATAGAGTCAATCATGCGCACAATCATGCGCACAACCACCAAACCAAGTCGAAGCCTCACCACAATAACCAACAACCGAACAAAGTGATCTAGCAAACCAGGCAAAGTGATCCACCACACATAGCACAGAGTGCACAAACCACAAAAAATCGAGCGAAATAAAAAAGGGGAGAAGGAGAAGAATGTAAGGGCTGTCGAAACAACCATTCACAACTGAAAATAGCCAACCGTAAATAATGCCTAGCCACCGGAGCCATGAAACCACGGGAGAGAGATATCTACGGCAAAAGAATCGCGTTGAGAGAGACAAATGAAACGCAAGAAGAGGGGTCGCGGAGTAATTGAACTCAGGGTCGAGACAAACGAAATGTGGGCTGGAATCGAACCCGCGGCAACGTTTTAACAATTTTTTTTTTAAAATACCACCGCGACGTGAAAACCAAATGCACAAAAACGTGTTTTCAAACAGCGTCGCGCGAATTTAGGTGCACCAAACGGACCCTTAATCACCTGTATCATAACATAGCATCATATGTATCATAAAAGAAGTAAACATGCATTCATACATTCAATTGCATGTATCCATTTACAATATGCAGGAAATTCAAAATGCATATATGTCAAACTAAAAATCATATGAAAACCTATCGAATATTATTTTTTCTATATTAGCACATAATTATTTCACCTGACTTGATGGAGCAGCCCTACAACGAGTGCCCACACGCTTGTCTCAAGCTCGATGCCTCATATAGACAACCCGGAGCTTATAGACAACACAGGATTTCATAAAATGCATTAACCCAAAAATATATTTTAACTGCCAAAACATACCACAAAAGGGCTTTTTCGGCATAAATTCACATTTCCTCCTTCCTATCACCTCAAATCTTACATCTCATTGATTTCGTGCTAAAATAGTTTTAGAAGCTCGCAAAATTAATTATGACAATTCTGACACAAAATCGGCGCCTTCAACAGCTGTCGAAAATGAGAAGCACCAAAAACGAGGCAAATGTCAAAATGGAAAGGTGAGAAAGAAAATGAAAGTCTGAAATGACGTGAGGGCGATTCACACTTACAAAAATCGGCCCGGAGGCTTGGATCGTGCTATGCGGCTCCCAACTGACCACTCGCCCCTTGCTGTTCGCGACCTAGCAGCAGTACTGGATCACGGGAGCTCCCTTGGTGCGAGAAACCGAGACTAGGGAGATGGCATTGGGACACAACACTTAAGAAAATCCTAAGAAATTCCTACTCGTTTGATCTCATCCAACCGACGCATGCTCGAGTAAGTGCATGAGTCAGTGGCTACAATGCACATGTGAAAGATTAGAGAAACATTAGAGTAATAATGAAGATAATTATAGTAATAACTTCAAAATTAAATATCTCCCAAACAGTTCATAATTTAGATAAAATATTTTATATCGAATTGATCGATTTCATGCATAGAAGTTTATAAAATTGCTTCAAAAAAAATCTGACGTGTGCAAAATTTGAGATATTTTACCAATTTGTTGAATTTTACCTGTTTCTTGAAATTTGAGTGTTACAGCTTCCCCTCCTTATAAATTTTGTCCTCGAAAATTTCTGACTTTACATGAAGAGGGGGATAATTTCGAAGCATTTTTTTTGTTTTCCAAGTAGCTTCCTTTTTAGATCTATGTTTCCACTTTATATTCACAAAAGGAATATGTTTGTTTTTGAGCTTTTTAACATCAGTTTCTAAAATTTTTTCAGGCTCTTCAATATATATTAGATTATTCTGTATTTCAATATCTTCGTGTGAAATTATCTGCTCTGAATTTGAAACACATTTCTTTAACATTGAAATGTGAAAACATCGTGTGTATCTAACATATCTGCAGGTAACGTTAGTTGGTAGGTGACTAGACCAATCCTTTCTAAAATTTTAGAAGAACAAATTTACCTAAGACTAAGCTTGCTTCCTTGACCAAATCTAGTTGTACCTTTCATTAGCATTACTTTTAAAAAATTAAAAAATCTTCAACATCAAATTCAATTATTTTGTGTTTTAAGCCGCCTGAGCAGTTTTCAATCTGTCTCTAATTAATCTGATTTTTTCAGTAGCTTCATCAACTAACTTGAGAGCTAACATTATACATACATTACCCCACTTCGACCCAACTGAGTAGAGTTCTGCACTTTCTGCCATACAATACTTCATAAGAAGTCATTTTGATACTAGACTGATGGTTATTCTTGTAGGCAATATCGATCATTAGAATGTGATCTTCCCAACTGCCTCCAAAGTGGAGAACACGAAGCCTTAACAGATCTTTCAACACCTGAATTGTCTTTTCTGAATGACAGTCGGTTTGTAGATGAAAGCAGTGGTTAATTGTGTACTCAAACCTTGTTGAATGCCTTTCCACAACCTAGATGTGATTATTTCTTCTCTGTCATAACTAATAACTTATGGAATGTCGTGCAAGCTGATAATTTCTTTGACATACAATCTGACCAAATTTCTATTGAATTTGTTGGTCTGTAGGCAAAAAGTGAACTGACTTAGTCAACTTGCCAATGATGACCAAATACTATTGTGAACCTTTTAGATCAAGGAAAGCCCATGACAAAATCCATAGCATTTTCTTCTCATTTTCATTCAAATATTGACAATGATTGTAGCAATTCATTGGGTCTTTGATGCTCAGACTTTACAATCTAACATGCTTGACATTAAGATACATATTCAGCAACATTCTTCTTCATACTTCACCACCAAAATACCAACTTTAAATCTTTATACATGTTTGAGTTGTATGAATGAATTGTATATCCTGAATGACGAGCTTCATGTAAAATTTCTTGTCTCAAATCAGAATCAGCAGGTACCAATATCTACAGGTTATTTCGGATAATGTCATCTTCATTAAGTCATATCAATCATCATTTCTGATTGACATTGCATTAGGAGTTTTTGATATTCACTATTATCCTCACGAACTGTCTTAATTCTATCCATCATAGTAGGTTGCACTGTCAACTGATGTAAATACACCATGTCGCCTAATCTGGGCAAAATATATTTGTTCTTAATCGTCATATTTTCCAACTCTCTACAATCAATATATATAACTGCATGAATCCATCCTTCTTCTCGACGAACAATAATGGAGCACTCCAAGGTAAATTATTTGGTCTGATAAAACTCTTATCGATCAATTCCCACGAATAACATTTCAATTCTTGTAATTCCTTCGGAGCTATCTTTAAAGAGATTTGAATATTGCAAACGTTCCCGGTTGCACATCAATACTAAGCTTCACTTCTCATTCCAGTGACAGTCTTAGCAATTCTTTAAGAAATACATCAAGAAATTCTAAAACCACTGGGATGTTCTTCAATTCCTGTACATCATTATTTAGCACTTCTAATTTTGCCAAAAATATCATTTCACTACTTCGCGGACACCTTTCAACTTTCACTGCACTAATCAGGGAAGATTGTGCATTCCAATCACATGAGACAATATTTTTTTATGAAGCAATTTCAGCTTCACTACCTTTTCTAGCATTCAATTGTATCAAAATAATTTACCAACCACTCAATCTCATAAATGACATCAAAAGTCTGAATTGATAAAATAATCAACTCCGTCGGCAACTTCTTATCATGAATATGAACATGCACAACACATTGAACTTTTTCCATTTGTATAAAACCCAATTTCCGAAGACATAACGACACATGGAGTAGGAGAAAATTGCCAAATATCAACAAGAAATTAGTAGCAAACTCCTCAAAAATAAAGAAAGCTGATGCATTTGAATTGAATAGAACAGTGTCAAGCTAATCTTTAATTAGAAGCATACATATAACCACTTCTTAAAATCCTTTAGCTTCTTGAGAGGTAATTACAAAACTCGAGCTTTTACCAATTGCTCAACTTTGCACTCCGATGTTTCACCTTTTGTTTGCACTAAACGCTTTCCCCAAAATTTAGTTCTGCTAAACTGACAAGCTTCCAAAATTTTTTGGACAATCTCTATCCTTGGATTGTTAGTATTTTGTTGTCCTTTTCCTGTGGACAATTTATTTGAATGTATCCTAGCTGTCCACATTTGTAACATTTACTGGAACCAATTAAGGACTGTCCAAAATATTTCTTTCAACATTTTTTCACAAAATGTCTTATATGATTGTGGTTGCTTCTATTGATCTTCTTATTTAAGTGTCTTGCTTTGAAAGTATTCTCTTTTGCCGAAATAATTTCGCTTGCTTGCCTAAGGTTGTCACTGCTGATTGGAAAAGTTCAACCCATTTTCAATTATTCCTACTCTTTCAACAAGCACGGAGAAATCATTGATTTCAAATGGAGCTAATGCTAACTACAACTGATCTCTGAGATCGTGCAAAAATTTGTGACACTTTTCATTTTAGGTGTTGACATAGTGAGCTACATATCTGGAAAGAGAAGTGAATTTTTCCTCATATTGCATAAGTTTCTTGAACACTTGAGTTAGATTGAAAAACTTATCATGCATTGTTATTCTGGTTGAAGGAGTAATAAACCAATCTTTAAAGACTTTAACAAATTCTTCCTATTGAATTTGTGGAAGAGATATCAGCTGAAATTTTTCTCTATGCTACGTTTGTCACCACCTTTCTGCCTCGCGTTTTAGCAAGAACATAGCTAACACTACTCTCTTATTTTCCAGACAAATCATACCGTCTAGAATTTTTCCAATCTTTAAGAGCAAATCTTCAGCAACTGTAGGATCACTAGCACTCTTGAATGCAGGTGACTTNCTGAATTTGTGGAAGAGATGTCAGCTGAAATTTTTCTCTATGCTACGTCTGTCACCACCTTTCTGCCTCGCGTTTTAGCATGAACGTAGCTAACACTACTCTCTTATTTTCCAGACAAATCATACCGTCTAAAATTTTTCCAATCTTTAAGAGCAAATCTTCAGCAACTGTAGGATCACTAGCACTCTTGAATGCAGGTGACTTCAAAAATATAAAATATCTTTAAGAGTCGATCCACTTCTACCCCAATTTCGAATCTGGGTTCTGTACCGGTGGAAGTTTTTTTGATAGCAGTCATTTTGTTTACCACCTATGATATTAGCTATAGAATGCCCTGTAACTCAGTAACTCCAGTCCTCATTTGTCTTGTTCTAATTTTAATTTGTGTTCAAAACATTTGCAGTTCTAACTTTGTGCTCTGCACTTGGCCAACGAGATTGGCCTGCTGTACTTTCTAATTCTTCTCCAGACATGTTTATCTGTATTGACACAATTTCTTATTCACATGCAATTTACANATTCTAATTTTAATTTGTGTTCAAAACATTTGCAGTTCTAACTTTGTTCTCTGCACTTGGCCAACGAGATTGGCCTTCTGTACTTTCTAATTCTTCTCCAGACATGTTTATCTGTATTGACACAATTTCTTATTCACATGCAATTTACATATAATAATTTTATCGTGCACACGTGAACTTAATTTGTAAGAGTTACCCACCCCAGATTCATTAACCTATAGCTTTGTAGAAATCAATTCATATTTGATCTCATTTGTACTTCCTCAAAATCCTACAAGCTTCAATTATTTTTTTCATCCAATAACACGCTCTGATACTACTTTTTGTCACACCCCAACTAACCCCACGATATGGTCAATCGTAGTGTGACAGAGGCTGGCAATTTGATCACACCTCTCACTATAACTCGTTCAGACTTTGTAATTAGAACTCAGTGGATGATAAATTAGTATAATTAGAATGCTGCAACATATTTGATACATTACATTTCATATATCTACTTGGAATCATGAAAATCATATCATCCAAAACATGAAACAATACAGATGTGTTAAATCCAATATAGCAAAAATATGTACCAAAAACATATGTATAAGCTTTCAAAACTATCGTACAAAAGTCGTACAATGACGCACCTAGCTACTCGCCCCAGTGCTCGTTGCCCTTACTTGGAAGGCAACAATAAAGAATGAGCAACAACAAGTTCAAAGAAATAATCAGGGCTAACATAAAATTTTATATATAAAAAAGAAACATGTATGCTCACATGAAATTATACATGCCTACACATAAATCATAACATGTTAATATAATAGAGAACATGAAAAGAGAGCAAATACATGTAATATAAAAAAAAATCAAAACTATAGTGTAACATATAAGTCATAAGCATGAAATTATAAGATAATCAAAAGAATGTTCAGAGTAAATTATCATAGGAATGTCATTTCATAAAATTCATCATAATAATTTCACTTATTTAATGCATAGAGTTCAACTATTTCCATATTTTTTCATCATGGGTCGTCTCCCTATCTCAAAAGTCATATAAACTATCGATAAAGGTTGAGTTTTCCCAAACATAACAGTTATTCATAGCCCCCAAATACCCACGGCTTTTTAACGTTCTACCACAACCTAATCCCAACGATTCCCAGAGGTTCGTCCCCGTATAAATATTAGGAGTTGGGAATATTATATCCTTGCATAGTGTACTTACAAGCATTCAAATAATAGTCTACTTATAACATTACAACAACAACAACAA
>JXCR01129861.1:1724-101965 GCA_002079205.1 Phalaenopsis hybrid cultivar
TATATATATATATATATATATATATATAAATGATTTCAATTTCTTCACAAACTATATACTCATTGTAAAGGAGAGGGATGCTTTCTTAAATTTGAACTTTCTGTCACAATAAAAACTTTGTTTAATTTTTGCAATTTTATTTTCGAAAGTTTAGTATTTAGTTTAGTTTAATTTCTATAATCATACATCTGCATTTTAATTAGCATTCACATGAGTAGTCAATTTTCAAATTTCATACTTTACTTTTATTTTTGGTTTTTATTATAAAATAATTTCCATAAGTTACTTTAGGATTTTCCATCTTCCCTGTGGATCGATATCTATGACTCCATTAGAGCACTTTATTACTTGCACGATATATATACTTATGTTGATATCTAGGAGAGATTTGGTTGTTAAAAAGAGTTTTAAAGGATAAATTATATTTATAAATAGTATTTTTTAGGATTATATTGCATATTTATTATAAATCTGCCTGCACTTTTTATTTTGGCGCATCATGTGCCAAAATCCAGAGAACTGGCACATGATGGTCTAGATCGGCACATGATGCACTAGGGATGAATTTTTCAAATTAAGACGGTTTGAGACAATTTTTTGTGTGAATTTGAAAGGGACACTTGTACAACACACCCCTTGGAGTGATTCAATGCATCTAGACACTTTGGAAGGTTCTTTTATGAAGGAATATGTCTTTTGGATCAAATGACACATCTTTTGAATTCAAAAGATTTTGGAATTTAGGAGGGAATTTTGAATTCTTTTCCAAAGGAGGCAACAAAAAAAAGGAAGAATGCTTCATAGAGTTGAGAAAGGCTTGTGTGTGTGACGTGAGGGAGAGAGAGAAAGTGGTGTAAGTTAGAGAGAGAGAGAAGAAAAGATTTTCTTCCAGGGTTGTAGGAGGAGAGCGAAGGTGAGAGATTTCTTCTCTATTGCATTTCTAAGAGAGAATTGGGAGTGATTGTAAAGAGAGAAAGGCTGGGAGAGAACTTCTAGAGATTTTCTTGTGAAGGATTGTGAGATAAGTTGTATTTGTATTTCTTTTGTTTTGTAAACTTGTTCTTATATATGAAATTCATGTTTTATCGCATCCTTCTCATCAATTTTGAGCAGTCTTCTTTATCATTCTCTCTACCTTGAGATTTAGATTTGTGAAGAATAGATTTTATTTTTCATGATTTTTAATGCTAATAATTTGTGATGCTTTGAACTCCGATTTTCATTTACTTTTCAATCTGGCCAATTGAAATGTTAAAACTTGTTGAGAGACATATGTTCTTAAAAGGGATATGATTTCTATAACATAGGGATAATCATATTTCATTTCAAGGGAGAGTATGTCTTCCATGGGATTGGGTGCAAATAAATATGGAAATATACTTTGTTGGATGCAAAATTGAAGATTTTATGGTGACAAATTAAAACCCCAAATTTAGTTCAGTTGATTAGAAACTAATACGAGATTTTTAGCCCTCAGGGGAGGGAGTAATGGGAGCTTTGGAGTGGTAGTCGGTATCCTCCCAGCCTAACCATGATATTAGGTACCAAACTCTGGATTAGTCAATGTTCTTTATAGTACTCGAAATAGGGTAAAGAATAGAATTGCTTCTATTTGGCACAAAACAATTTTTTATATATTTTTTCAAATGATTTCAATTTCTTCACAAACCATATATTCATTGTAAAGGGGAAGGATGCTTTCTTATATTTGAACTTTTTGTCATAATAAAAGCTTCATTTAATTTTTACAAATTTTACTTTTGAAAGTTTACTATTTAGTTTAGTTTAATTTGTATGATCTTACATCTGCATTTTAATTAACATTCCTCTTAGTAGTCAATTTTCATACTTCGCACTTTACTTTTATTTTTTTTATTATTTTTGTTATAAAATCATTTTCATAATTTACTTTAAGATTTTCCAACTTCCATGTGGGATCGATATCTATGACTCCATTAGAGCCCTTTAATACATGAATGATACATATACTTACGTTGATATTAAAAGATATTTTGCAGTTTAAAATGAGTTTTAAATAAAAATTATTTTTATCAAAATTATTTTTGTTGGGATTATATTGCATATTTTTTATAAATCTGTCTGCATCAACTTTTTGGCGTCATTGAGTGGTGTCAACTTCATAAATATTTACATTTACAAAATCTCGTATCAGGTATGTCTTACAAGTGTGTGAACTTTTTATTTATAAATGCATGACCAAGTGTGTCTCAGAAGAGGTGTTGGAAGAGTCATGGGCTATAATGATCGAGAGAGAAAACCTACACAACAACATGTGGTTAGATGAACTGTACAATGTAAGACACAAGTTTTCAACAACATTCAATACAAAAATATTTAGAATGGGAATTTTATCAATGCAAAGAAGTAAGTATAGAAATAATATTTGGCATGATGTATCTAAGCCCAGAAGCACTCTCATTGATTTCTTCCAGGGCCTTGAAAATATAATGAAATCATGGAGAAGGAATGAGAAGGATGGCTATTTCAAAAGTATTCAAACTGTTATAACACCTACAACTAAAATTAGCCCAACATTGAGACAAGTTGCTTCATATTACAAGCTCAAGATCCACTCAATGTTTGTGCAATTGTTACTGCATGGGTTATTTGGAGTAAATGTTGAATTCTCATTTGACAATGTAAGAAAATTTTATTAAAGTATTTTGATAACATGGAGAAGAACAAACCCTGGATTGTTAAATTTTAGATGGTTAACTGCGAGATTATTTGTATCTACAAGAAATTTGAATGATTGGGTTGCTTTAAGCTAACTCTCACCATGTTCTTCATGTGGTAAATGTAACAAAGTTTCCTGACAAATATTTATTTTCGTGATGGTCTGTGATGGAAAAGAAAGACATATATAAAAGTTTTGAATCTAAACATCTGAAGGTCTGCCAAATGTTTGTCAAAACTTCAAGTGGCCCTCTATTTCGTTCACATGCTCAAAAGTTTGCGTACTAAGAATGAAATGAACGTGCCTAAAAAGTTATGTTAGAGTCATTAAAAATGTAATCTATAGGGGTTGAATACATATTATTTGGGAAACAACCTCAACCAAATAAAAAAAAAAGAAATAACCTAATATAGAATGCAATTTGAATGACCCCCCCAAAATGCGACCCAAAGGAGTACCTATTTTAAGGTTGAAAGGATATTGGGAATAAATCAAGAGAGCTAAGGGTATATTTTTTTTTACATGCCTTCAATGTATTATTCTTTGTAACAACAATTTTCTCGAACTTTAACTAATGCATAGAGGAAAGGATCAAAAAGTGTCCAAGAGCCAAGAAGTGCATTTGTAATGCGAGGCAAATTTGTATGCAACATCAGATTTTCTGAGTCAAGTTTAACAAAAATTCACTCTGTGTATTTGTTTTAAACTTAAAATATGTTTTCTAGCATTTTTTTATTTTTACAATCAGAACATGTCACACCAAAACCAACATACATCAAGCTGCTGATGCATTCCATTACTGAGATCTCTGATGGCTGAGAGGTAAATCTTTCGATACATTCTTTGCAGAACGGAGAATGTGGATACAAATTTGGGAAATTATGGAAACATGGTTCACTAAAAAGTGAAAAGAGTGTTTTTCATGGTGAGCGTGTGTGCCTCATAAAAATCTCATGAGGCAGGCGTTAACCCGACATTGGAAAAATTTGTGGATATTATGAAGGAGGAACTTGAGATGGTGAAACACAACCCAAGTGACCCAGAACCGTAGTCTTCTATTCCAGAACAAATGAAGACAATTAATGAAGAAATTCAACATGGTAGTTTTTGAATGGTAAATTCCATTTCCAATAATTAAATTTCAAACACCATCAATACAGGTAAACAGTTTGATACATGCTTTGTAAGATGGAGATGTGATTTTATTTTTTTCAAAGCATTTATTTAATGGTTTATCCATTACAATGTAGTGTTTGAGATTTCATTATTGGAATTGGAATTTACCATTCAAGAAAGACAATGTTGGATTTTTGTATTAAATGTGTGTGTTAGTTCTTGAGTATAAGACTCATGTTCTGGGCCACTTGAGTTGCATTTAACTTTCTTAAGTTTCTCTTTCACAATATCCCACAAATTTTTCTAATGTCAGCTTAATACTTAACTTATGAGACTTTTATGAGGCACACAAACTCACCACAAAGAACACTCTTTACACTTTTAGTCGGCCATGTTTTCATAATATCTCAAATTTGCATCCACAGTCTCCGTCTTACAAAGCATGTATCGAACGATTTACCTGTATTATTGTGTTTGTTGAGATTTTTGTATTAGAAATTGATTATTTTTGTACATATCAGACACTGAATGCTTGACCCATGAGATTTAAAACATAGTGTCACCTATATTTCATGTATTTATGGAAGTACTTACGGATTTTTGTTTAATATATGCACTAGTTTTTTTTAGCAGAGGAATGCAAAGATTTTTGTAACATATGTATTGATTTTTTGATAAGATTAGTGGACGTTGTGTTATATTTGTTCTGGTCTCCTTTAATTTTTTTTAGATTCAATGTGTTTAATATAAATATCAATGTTTAATTTCTTGTAAGTTCCTGTAAAGGGGTGTCTGAGCAATTAAATTTATTATATATTTTGTCGAATTCTTTTTAAATTTCTATAAGTAACCCACAATGACACCGCAATAATCCTGCAATAACCCACACTAAACACATAATAACCCCTATAAACCTTCAATAACTCTGTAATAACTCGTAAAGTCTATTTAGCTAGTGTGCGTACAGTTATTTTTGCAAAATGGCTGGCTTATTGGTGGATTATTTCAGTCATTTTGAATAAGATCCTTAGAAAAAGATCCAGTTATTACGTGTTGTTATTGAGCTAAAGTTGCAGTTCTTTATGAAACTTTGTAATAACCCCACAATAACCTGGTTATAACCCAATATCTCCGTAACAATGTTGAATGAGGCTTACATAACCCAAAATGAACACCTTCAAATAATGGCCATATCACAAAAGAATGTTATCATTAGACTTATAGTTTGGACAACATAGCTTTACACATTACGTATGCAATTTTAGCTCTAAATGATGTCGTATGATCCTGCCATCCAAGCTGATCCTTCCAATTGGTTGTGTGTATTTGTACATGTATTTCTATGTATTTTCATATGAACACACCACAATCAACGTTATTTTTTTGGGACGGTACTCCTTGCATTATAGAAACTGACCATTTCAGCTGGTTACTGTTAAAAGCTCCCTCGACATCCTTCACCAGCTGATTAATTTGCAAGTTTTAAATTTTCAATAAAATCAAGGATGGAATGTTGCATCAAATATAACATATAAAAATTGTTTACAAAAGAGTGCTCTTTCCAAAATTTGTGTACGACGTCATAGGTGATCGATAGATGAATTTTGCGGAGTAAGGAGTCATACAATTTTTATTTGAGCTTTTTCAAATCCCCAACAAATACTGTCCAATGTTGAATAACATTTATTGGTAAAAAAATGAACTCAAAATTTTTAACTGTACTCTTTGTCACATGCCTAACAAACAATTTAGACTTTTCATTCATGTACCACTACATATAGATAACTTTATAGGTCGTGATCTTCAAAAATATTGGAAATGTGCACATGCAATGCAAATCACTAAACTTGAACATTTACCCAATGGAGCGAAGGCACATACAGAAAAGCTCTAAATAAATGACAAGCTGAAAATACGTAAGGGAACTAATATATAGGCACAAAACACTAACCATCAAGAGAGACACAAAACCATTCATGTATCCCATAGGTTGGTCCCTCTTGATTTTAATTGGGAAGGATTTGTCTTCCTCAATGAGAAATTCACATATTTTAGTAGGCCAATTAAACGTACAAAATTCAGATAAATTCTAGCAGATTGAGTAAAGAACCTTCACCACGCTTAAATTGCTTGTCGAAAACAGTAAATTTGACAACATAAATCTATTTATTTGTCTAGCATAAGGGAGTCAAAGTCTCCCCTAGTGCAACCTTCAATAGATCACTTTTTATTTGTCTAACATCCACAGCACAAGAGCGTAGCTTATTCCATTTAGCCAGTGATCCTCCGTTGGGCATGCCTATGAGAAAGGCAACTTAGTCTGAATCAAATCTTAGCTCTTTCCCACCTACGTTGAAAACCATTCGATCAATATCCCATAATTTTAATATGTGCATAGTCACGATATGATGTTGATGGCATAGAGAGAGTTTAAAAAAATGGATCATATTCATTGCTTTCACCTTACATTGTGTCTCAGCGGAAATCGTAGGGTGAACCTTATCAAGAAAGTGTCTAACTGATGATGGACTACATCTACAATTCAAGGCCTTTGGGTTTAAAAACCTGACATGAATTTAGGCATAATAGAAGCATAATGATACCATATTCATGTAATAGAAGCTAAATGTAACCCAATATTCGGTCAATAACCTAACACTATTTGGGTTATTTTGAAAGTAAATAGGGGTTCTTTTTTACCATTATTTGAGCTAATGTATGACACTCCAAGTATTTTATTGGTGGATAGAAGGCAAAAAACAACGTTACCTTGAAACACTCTGTTGGCTATTATCAGTCGCATTCTCCATCGCACGATCTTTCTTCGCCATTTGTTCTAGCTCTTCCAACACTGTCTTCATCAGCTTCAAAGAGAAAAAATGGATCCTTAACAAGTATTGAAGGATGTGGATGAAAACCATAGCTCAGTAGCAAAGTCAAAACCTTTCTCCTAATACCTTCTATTTATTCAAAAATGTTAGGTAATCAAAACGACACTTTTTACTTTGTACGATAATTAAGCCAAATAAATTTCCGCAAAAACAACATAGTACTGGATGCTAAATTTTGTGGTGTGTTGCATTTATCTTTCAATATTACAATACACACAAAATAACAAAAATAGTAACTATGTAATTCAAACCCAATATAAATAAATTAAGAATAAATTATTTTATCTTTTAAAATCTTTAAGCAATCAAACCATAATAATAACACAATTATATGTATCACTCAAGTAATAAAGGACTCTAATGAAGTCCTAAGTTTCGATCACACATGGAGTAGGGAGTTTTTATATATACAATGTAAAGCACAATATTCAAAGTACAAAACTTAAGTACGCAAAACAAATATAAAGTAAATTTAATGTATGTTAAATAAAATGCATTTAAAAGAACTCAGTTAACTAAACTATTTGATAAACTTTAAAAGTAAACTTATAAAGACTAAACACAGTTTTTTAATAAAGAGTTCAAATTTAAGAAAGCATCCCTCCCCTTTATAATGAGTTTATAGATTGTGATGTAATTAAAATCATTTAAAATACATATAAATTTTTTTTATGCCAAATAGAAGCATTCTTATTCCTTACCCTCAGAGAGTGCATAAAGAACATTGACTAATCTAGAGTTTGGTTTATAAATTCATGGTTAGGTTGAAAGGATACTGGTTGCCACTCCAGAGTTCTCACTTCTTCTTCCCCTAAGGGATAAAAATATTTGCTTTAGTTTCCAAGAAATTCAACAAAATTGAAGATTTTAATCTGTAATCTTAAAATCTTCAATTCTGCACTCATCAAAGTATATTTCCCTATTTGTTTGCATGCAGCCCCATTGACTACCTTCTCACCCAAGAAATTGAATTTTAATCTTACCTTATTGCAAAAAGCATAGCTCATTAAGATCTTATGTTTCTCAATAAATTTTAACATTTCAATTGGCCAAATTATAAAATAAATAAAGATCAGAGTTTGAATCATCATAATTTATTGACATTTAAAACCTTACATAACAAAATTAATTCTTCACAAAACCTTATCTCATTATAGGGAAAAGGATAAAGAAGACTACTAAGAATTTATGAGAAGGATATGGCAAAACATAGATTTTACATATAAAAACAAGTTTAAAAAATAATGGAAGGATAGAAAAAAACTTATCAAACGCTCTTTCTCAAGCAAATCCTTTGAAGTTCCATTTAAGTACTTTCTCTCTTTACAATCACACTCAATTTTCTCTTAGAATGTAATGATGAAGAAATCTCTCACCTTCCCTCTCCTCTTACAACTCTAGAAGAAAATCCTCACTTCTCCCAAGATATCTCTCTCACGGCAAACACTCCTCTTCAAACCTCTTGTGCACCCCTCTTGTTCTCTAAACTCCTCTTTTTTAATTGGGGCAGCCTTTATTTCAAAAAGAATTCAAAATTCCCTCCCTTTTCCCAAAAAGCACACTCTTCACACCAAGAGACAAGTCCCTTCATTCAAGAGACTTTCAAAATTTTCTAGATTCATTGAATCACTCCATGAGGTGTTTGAATTAATTGACACCTTCAAAAACTACTCAAAAATAGTCACTAACCACCTTACTCCATCTTAATTCATATCTGGCGCTTCTGGTGACTGCCTATTAAAGTCTGCATTGTTCCCTAGCTTGTGGCACCTCTGGTGCCAGTTCTGAAGCTTCTAGTGTTAGTTTTTGGCGCCTATGGTGCTAGTTTTGGTGCCTCCACGGCCAGGATGCTGAAATGCTCCTTTTTTACTCCAAATTTCTTTCTTTTGCTCCTTTTTGCTTCAATTGCCTAAAATCAATATGCCAACAACAAAATATAATTTAGGAAAAAATTCTAACAGCTTAGGTTAAAACAACAAGTATAAGAACATTTAGTAATCAATTATAAGGTTTCTCAATCTCCAGTCATTTCAAGAAGAATTGTAATTTTTCATATCAAAGATACATAGAATATCTATATGAAAAAGAATTTCATGAAAAATTTATTAGTAAAGATGGTAATACTCAGATACAAGTTTAGAAAATGTAATAAAGGATTTATCCTTAAGCTCATTCACGTGAAGCTAATTTTTTATTAGGCATCTCCTAAATATTTTCCTCACATATAGTTTTTTTTTCCTTTTTCTTTTCTTTATTATTTTGTTTTTCTTTTCTTTATGATTATTTTCAATCCTTTCATTTCTTTTTTTTTTCACTATATCTGGATAACCTTTAATAATTTTGAACATCACTATCCTCATCTTAAAGTTTAAACTTCTTACCTCCCTTTACTTAATAAATTCATATTAGCTTTAAAGATTTTTCGTAAAGTTTCATTCTTTTTTTCTTATATGAAACTCTAAGATTCTCAATACTTAAAAAATACAAATTCCTTTACTTTAAAGAGAAAAAGATAGTCTTATTTTTTTATACTAAATATCTTAACTCTAGAATTGACCTTCAAATTAAAGATTCTTGCTTAAATTTACCATAATATTTATAAAAAAATAAATATTTATTTATAGTTAAACTCTGATATCCAAGGTCATGTTGAATTAATTTTAAAAATATAGTTAATTCAGAAAAAAAAATTTAGTTTACTTCTTTCAAAGAAAATTTTCTTTCCTCCAAACTTAGATCTTTAAATAATAAGTAAAAAATGTAGTACAAAAATATGTAGGTGAAAGAAAATAGTAAATGCATAAAAATAAAACTAATTTTAGAGGATTCTAATTATGAAACTTGGCTTTGCCATATGCAGGTACTAATTGAAAAAGTACAGGCCTTAAATAATTAAATGAAACATAATACATCAAACGTTTTGCTAAGAAGAGATAAATTAAGGACATAAATAGTAAATTAAAGTAGCCAACAATGCTGAAATAAAAATCTATAGTTTACATCTACATAAACAGATAAGTTCAATAAGTACATAATTAAAACACATAAATTGTTCCAAAAATACCATCAACAACAAAACAAAACAAACAACAAAAAATAAAAACAAACAAAACCCAATAAATTTTACTCATCATCTTCCTCTACATTGTTTTCTTACACATATGATCACCTCTTCATAAGGAGTGAAGCTGGGGCATGTAGGAAACTCTACAGTAGATCACCCCTCAAAAATATAACCATCGCCTCTTCATATGCAATGTCATGTTGGAATCCTCTCTACTTATAATCATCATTGTAAGCATTGCAGGCTTCCAAACCACCTATTTGTTTTTCATTATATTAATATCTGATTGCTTAATCATTAGTTGCTACATAGTATTTTCAAGTGAAACAGAACTTGAAGTAGATGGTTCTGCAGCCGATGTCGAGGGTCTATCACTACTTTCACTTCTAGATCCAGCAAATGATTTAAATTTATGCACTGTGGGTTTTCCAATGGGTTTTAGTGGTTGCAAAATTTCCTCATTTTTATCAAATTCTACTCCTGATTGTTCACATAAAGTGAAAATCAGGGCAAGATAACCCAAACTACTAGCTATCCCACTTCTAGCAATGCTCTGAGCATTATGCACGATAAGAGCACCAATATCAATAGCTTTCATTTGTGGAATACAAAAATTCAGCACTTCTCTTTCCTTAGTTACTTCACTCAGGTGATTAGTTGGAAGCAATTTTGTAAAGAAAAAGTAATGTCACGCTTTAGATTGATATTTAACATGAAAGTGGATGATACACCAAAATAATTTATTATTTTAAGTATATATTTTATGCTTATTTTAGGTGATATTGCACTTTAAAGAATTGTATTATCATATTTTTGTTACAGGTATATCATATATAGGCATTTGGAGCAAAAGTAGCAAAAAGGATAAAATTTTGAGCCAAAACAGTGAGTTTTGGGAATTCTAGCACTAGATGCTCCAGATTGGTGCCAGAAGTGCCATTTTACAGAGAGCTATAGCCCGATGTGCCAAAATGGTGTCCGAAGCACCATTTTAAAGAGAGCTGATGCCAGATGCGCCAAATTTGGCAAGTGAAGTGCCAAAACCCAGAACTGTACGGACTTAAGCAAGCTGGCGCCATATCCTCCAAAGATGAATTTTTGAGGATAAAGGCAGTTTAGAATGAATTTTGCACAAATTTTCAAAGAGAAACTTGTTCTAAACATTATTTGGAGTGATTCAATGCATCTAGACACTTTGGAAGGTTCTTTCATGAAGGGGTATGTCTCTTAGATCAATGGGTATGTCTTTTGAATTCAAAAGGGTTGACTTTTGGATAGAATTTTGGAGGGAGGTAGCCTTTAGTAAAGGAGAGGGATTTGACGAACTTGAAAGAGGTGGCATGTAAAGGGGGTGAAATAGAGAGATATAGAGAGATAGAGAGAGAGAAACTTAAGGGCTTCGAGATTTTTTTCAAGGATTGTAAGAGGAGTGGAAAGGTGAGAGATTTCTTCTTCATTACACTTCAAAGAGAGAATTGAATTTTCTTGTAAGGAGAGAAAGGCTTCAAGAGAACATCTAGGGATTTGCTTGGGAAGGATTCTGAGATAAGTTATGTCTTTTATTTCTTTTGTTTTTCAAATTTGTTTCTATATATGAAATCCTTGTTTTACCGTATCCTTCTCATGAATTCTGAGTAGTTTTCTTCATCTTTCTCCCTACTTTGAGATATGAATTTGTGAAGAAATGATTTTGTTTTATACAGTTTAAATTTCAATAACTTGTCATGATTTAAACTCCGATCTTCATTGACTTTTTGATATGCCAATTGAATTGTTAAAATCTGTTGAGAAACATATGTTCTAAAAGGGCTATGATTTCCACAATATAGTGAGAATCACATTTGATTTCATGGGAGATGATGTCATCCATGGTGTTTAATGCAAATGAATAGGGAAATATACTTTGTTAGATGCAGCATTGGAGATTTTAAGTTGATAGATTAAAATCCCCAATTTGGTCGATTCCATTGGAAATTGATGCGGGATTGTTAGCCCTCAGGTGAGGGAGTTGTAGGAGCTCTGGAGTTGCAACCGAAATCGTCCCAGCCTAACCAGCAAATTATGTACCAAACTCTAGATTAGTCAATGTTCTTTGTGCACTTAGAAGAGGGTAAACAATATAATAAATTCTTGTTTGGAAAGTGGTTCTACTCCTTTTCAAAAAAATATATTGATGTCGGCCAAACTTTCTGCTGCTAAAAATATATTAGTGAGAAATGGTTGGTTCGAAAGGCTAGCAAGAAGAAAATAAAAGGAATAACGAGCTGATACATCTTGATAAAAATAATATTATCTTTGATGGTAGATCTCTCTCTGATGGTGACCAAGTAAGCACCTCTTTTAGATATTCAAGATGGGGTTGTGCGAGACACAATTCTTTGTGCACTCAGAAGAGGGTAAAGAATATGATTACTCTTATTTGAAAAAGAGTAGAGCCACTTTCCAAATTAAAAAGAGTAGAACCACTTTCCAAATTATTTTTGCACTCAAAATAGTTTAAAATTGTAGTTGCCATTATAATCTTAAGAATTTACTAAAGGCATTTCCAACTTCCTTGTGGGATCAATATCTAGGACTCCATTAGACCCCTTTATTACTTGAGTGATACGTATATTTACATTATTTTTAGGGGATTTGGCAGTCTAAGTATTTTTAAAAGATAAAACTATTTTGATTAATGTTATTCTTATTCAGATTAATTTGCATATTCACTATTGTATCTTCCATGTCTATTTTGTAATATTGAAAGATATTTACAAAATTAACACTCTAAATCCACCATTATCAAGGTTTTGGAGTCGTTGTCGGGGAAGTAATGGAAAGTGGTAGTAAGTGAATTCGTAATTTGAATTATTTTTATTACAAAATGAGTGTTTGTAGTTTAGTTTTAATATTTTCATATATTTGTGTGTCTGTTTATTTTAATTATTTATTGTATTTGTTTTTTCTTAGTGCAAGATCTAAAGATTTAGTGCATTTTGATTCTGAGTTAAAAAGAACTATTAGAGAAATTTAAAAACAACACAAAGAGATAGATCGTATTAGCAAAATGACTTGCAATGTGAGTAATGATGGAAATGAAAATGAACATCATCATAGAATTATAAGAGATTATGTTAATCCTAAAGCATATGAAATTCATTTTAGTGTACAAAACCCTATAGTAGCTGTCAATTCATTTGAGCTTAAACCTGCTATTATCCAAATGGCACAAAACAATCAGTTTGGGGGAACATCAATTGAAGATCCTAATCTACACCTTGCTAGTTTTCTAAAAATTTGTGTTACTTTAAAAATGATGGAGCGTCGAATGATGTTGCCAGACTTAGAATTTTTCCTTTTTCACCAATGGATAAAGCTAGGATGTGGTAAAACTCGTTAGCACCTGGATCTATCAAAACTTGGGAGACTTATCAAAAAAAATTTTATCTAAATATTTCCCACCTTCAAAAACTGCTAAGCTTAGAAATGATATTACACCTTTTTGTCAGTTTGGAGGAGAATCAATTTCTAAAGCACAAAAAAGATTTAAAGATCTCCTTAGGATGTTTCCACGCCATGCATTGCCAGATTGGTTAATAATTCAAAATTTTTTTAATGGACTGGTTAGATCTCTTAAATCTATAATTGATGTTGTTGCTGGTGGATCATTATTGTCAAAACCATTTGATGAAGCATATTTTTTAATTAAAGTGATGACTAATAAAAATTTTCAATGGCCCTCTAAAAGTGTAAATCAGAAAAGAGTAGCTAGTGTTCATGATTTTGATGCAATATCTATGTTAGTTTCCTAAATAGCTATTATATTAAAGAAGATAAATCAATATGGAATGAATTATTCTTAAACATAACCTGTGCTTGAGGAAAACTCAATTGGGACAAATGATAGAATCTCAATCTTCCTTTCAGACCTTAAATGCAATAAATAATTATCCTAGTAATCCTTATTCCAATTATTACAATCTTTGTTGGAAGAATCATCCAAATTTTAGTTGGAGAAAAAATAACTCTAATGCTGCAAATCTGCAATGAGGAAAGAACACTGCAAACCCTTTGGAAAACTCCAACAATCAAGGAAATCCAACTTATAAACCATATTAAACCATAGGTTTTAATAATTTGCAGAGTAAGGAGAAAAATTTTTCAATGGAAGAATTGATATTGCAAATGGGAAGCCAATTACAAAGTCAAATAGATGCAATTAGAAACATGAAAAATCAATTGGGATGTATTGCTAATGCACATAGCAATAGACATCAAAGAACTTTGTCTAGTAATGATGAAGTAAATCCTAACGATCAGAACAAAGAGTAAATTAAGGCTATTCAATTGAGAAGTGGAAAAGAAATGGAAAATAGAGTTTAAAAATAAGTGGAAGTTGAAGTTCAAAAAGATGAGGTGGAAAATGAAAAATCTGGTGAAGATTCTTATTTTGAGTCAGAATGTCATATTAAACTAATGAATATCACTATAGAAAGACCACCACCTCCATTTCCTCAAAGATTGAAGCAGTAAAATAAAGATAACCAACTTTCAAAATTTTTTAAGATATTGAGGAAATTAATGATAAACATTCCATTTGTTGAAGCCTTGAAATAAATGCCAAGCTATGTGAAGTTCATGAAGGATATACTTAATAAGAAAAGGAAATTTGTATGCAATTAGTCTGTTTCACTCAGTGAAGAGTGTAGCGCTATAATTTAGAAAACGCTTCCTGAAAAACTTAAAGATCTTGGAAGTTTTATTAGTCCTTGTGCTATTGTCGAAATATTTTTTTGGAAAAGCTTTATGTGATTTAGGAGCCAGTGTTAATCCTATTCCTTTATAAATTTTTAGAAGGTTGGGTTTAGGAGATATTTCACCTACAACTGTAACTCCTCAATTAGTTAATCGTTCGATTACCTATCCTAAATGAGTTATAGAAGGTGTTTTGGTAAAAGTTGAAAATTTTATCTTTCCTGTGAACTTTATTATATTAGCTATGGAGGAAGATAAATGAATTCCTATCATTTTAGGAAGACCATTCCTTGATAGTAAAAGAGCTTTGATTGATGTGTAGAAAGGAGAACTAACTATGAGAGTTAGTGATCAAGAAGTTACATTTAATATTACAAAATCAATAAGATACCCTGCAAAGGAGAAGATATTGAATGCTTCAGAATGGATATTAATGAATATTTAAGCCATGAATATTTCAAGAAGACATTTGAAAAAGAATTTGAAAAGGAATATTCAAATATCAGGATGAGGATAAAATTTAAGATGAATCTACGGAAGTGAGTAAAGAAGATTTGAATTATGTTCAGAAAAAACTTGAAATGTTAGACCCTACAGAAAGTAATAAGAATTTGATTTCATCTATTGAGAAACCACCTAAACTAGAACTGAAAGCACTTCCTACAGATTTGAGGTATGCATTTTTAGAAGATTTATCTACATTACCTGTTTTAGTATCCTCAGAATTAACTGATATGCAAGAACAACATTTTTTGTAAACTTTGAGAAGATATAAGATAAGCCTTTGGATGGACATTAGCTGATATTAAAGGAATTAACCCTTCAATTTGTGTGCACAGAATTTTATTGGAAGAATAAAATGAAGTAAGACCTGATCCTCAAAAAAGAATTAATCCTATGTTGAATGAAGTTGTTAAGAAATAGATTTTAAAATGGTTAGATTCTGGAATAATATATCCTATTTCAGAAAGTGCTTGGGTGAGTCCAATTTAGTGTGTTCCACAGAAAGGAGGTGTGACTGTAGTGACAAATGAGAATAACGAATTAATACCAACAAGACAAGTCACTCGATGGAGGAACTACATAAAGTATAAAAAATTAAATTCTGCCATCATAAATCATCATTTTCCTTTACCCTTTTTGGATCAGATGTTGGATAGGCTGGGTGGGTACAAATATTTTTATTTTCAAGATGGATATGCCTGTTATCATCAAATACCTTTTGCTCTAGAGGATCAAGGGAAATCAACATTTACTAGTCCTTATAGAACTTTTGCTTTTCGGTGAATGCCCTTTGGATTATGTAATGCATCTGCAATATTTTAAAGATGTATGACCTCAATTTTCAAGGATATAATTGAAAAAAGGATTCAATTCTTTATGGATGATTTTTTTTAATATTTGGAAGTTCATTTGAAATATGGCTAAATCATTTAGAAAAAGTTTAAAATGATGTGAAAAGTCTAATCTCGTATTAAACTGAGAAAAATGTTAATTTATGTTTATAAGAGGAATTGTGCTTGGGCATAAAATTTCAAAAAATGACATAGAAGTAGATCCTGCATAAATTTAGATTATATCAAACCAACCTCCACCTACTACGTTAAGAAGAGTTAGGAGCTTTTTAGGTCATGTTGGACTATACAGGCGATTGATGCGCCCCAGTGTGTGCTATTTTTCTGTGTGTTTTATGTCAATTTAATTCCCCTGAGACGGCATCAAAAACTTGACCCGACCCAAAGTTATCTGGTAATTTAGCTTTTAAAAATATGGAAAAAAACTTGACCCAATTTATATTAAGTATTTAATGTACAAAATTTAAATGTTATATAAAATATATAAATTTGTTCACACGCTATGGGTTCTATGCAAGTGCACATATCGCTTCAATTAATATAGGGCATTCCTTAAAAGCCTCAGCATCAATCCCACGAAGAAGTGATGAAAGAGGTCCTTAGTCAAATTCTAGTCTATCATTATTAGTCCTTAGTTTGGATGATCGATTTAGTGGTTTTTCTAACAAGTACTCCTCAATGTAAGTCTTAAGTTTAAGATAATTATTAATTATTCCTAAATGAAAATATTAGTTCCAAGGAAAACCCTTTCTGGATGAATTTGTTTGGAGAATTTTAAGATGTTAAAAAACTGCTATTCTTATGTAGTGAATTGAATAACATAAAGGAATGAGATAAATTAAATATTGTATGTACCAAATAGGAGCTATTTTAATTCTCTACCCTTAGTCAAGTGTTATAGAGAATAGTTGGCTAATCTTAGGTTTAATCTATTAATCTGTGGTTAGACTGAGAGGATACTGGCTCTCACTCTAGAGCTCCCATTTACCTTCCCTTGAAGGCTAACTCTCGCGTTAGTTCTTAAATACTAAGACCGAATTGGGGATTTTATTTTGTCACATTTTTCCCGGTTTAATATGAGATTAGTCTTTTAACCTCATTGTATAACTTTTTTTAAATGATTTAGACATATTTCAATTGAAGTTCAAAATACAGAAAAATCATCCATAAAGACTTCAATCCCTTGTTCAATTAAATCACTTAAAATTGACATCATACATCATTGAAAGGTTGTAGGTGCATTACAAAATTCAAAGGGGATTCACCGAAAAGCAAAAGTTTCATAAGGACTAGTAAATGTTGTTTTTAACTAATCCTCTAGAGCAATAGGTATTTGATGATAACTGATATATCCATCTAGAAAACAAAAATATTTGAGTCCAACATACAAATTGCAGGACTGATTCCTATAATATCAACAAATGTTCATCCAAAGGTTTTCTTATATCTTCTCAATATTTCCAACACTTATTGTTCTTGCATATCAGTTAATTTTGAGGATACTATAATAGGTAATGTAGATAAACCTCCTAAGAATGCATACTTTAAACGTGTAAGAAGTGTTTTCATCTTTAGTTCAAGAGGTTTCTCAATAGACGAAATCAAATTCATGTTACTTTTTGTAGGATCTAAAATTTCAATTTTTTTCAGAACATGATCCAAATCTTCATTACTCACTTCCGTAGATTCATCTTGAGTTTTATCCTCATCCTCATATTCCACATATTCTTTTTCAAATGTCTTCTTGAAATATTTATGGCTTCAATATTCATTGATATCTATTCTGAAGCATTCTATATCTTACTCTTTTGCAGGGTATCTCATTGGTTTTGTAATATTAAATGTAACTTCTTGATCACTAATTCTCGTATTTAGTTCTCCTTTCTACACATCTATCAAAGCTCTTCTAGTGACAAGGAAGGATCTTACTAAAATGATCGAAATTTCTTTATCTTCCACCATATCTAATATAATAAAATCCATGAGAAAGATAAATTTCTCAACTTTTATTAAAACATCTTCTATAACTCCTTTAGGATAGGTAATTGAATGATCAGCTAACTGAAGAGTTACAGTTGCACGTGAAATATCTCCTAAACCCAACCTTCTGAAAGTTGATAAAGGCATAAGATTATTAATTGCTCCTAAATCACATAAAGCTTTTTCGAAAAATCATTCACCAATAGCACAAGAAATAGTAAAACTACTAGGATCTTTGAGTTTTCAAGAAGCTCTTTCTAAATTATAGCATTACACTCTTCAGTGAGTGTAACTGTCTCATTATCTATAAACTTCCTTTCCTTATTAAGTATATCCTTCATGAACTTCACATAGCTTGGCATTTTATGGCTTCAACAAATAGAATGTTTATCGTTAATTTCCTCAATATTTCTTAAAAAATTGAAAATTGGTTATCTCTTTATGCCAGCTTCAATCTTTGAGGAAATGGAGGCGGTGGTCTTTCTACAGTGATTTTCATTGTTTTAATAGGACATTCTGACTCAAAATGAAAATCTTCACCAGATTTTTCATTTTCCACCTTATCTTTTCAACTTCACATTCCACTTCTTTTGAACTTTATTTTGATCTTTAGGATTTACTTTTACATGACTAGGCCACTTTCCTGGAGGTCTATTGCTAAGTGCAATAGTAATACATCTCAATTAAATTTTCATGTTTTTAATTGCAGCTTCTTGACTTTGTAATTGGATTCCCATTTGCAATATCAATTCTTCCATTGACAACTTTTTCTCTTTACTTTATAAATCATTAAAACATGGAGGGTAATATGGTTTATAAGTTGGATTTCCTTAATTTTTGGAGTTTCTCAATGGGTTCGCAGTGTTTTTTCTCTATTGGGAATTTGTAACATTAGAGTTGTTGTTACTCCAATTAAAATTTGGATGATTCTTCCAACTAAAATTTTATTAATTGGCATAAGGATTTTTAGACTGATTATTTATTGCAATTAAGGTCTCATAAGAAGATTGAGATCCTATCATTTGTTATAATGAGTTTTCTTCAAGCACAGGTGATTTTTTAGAATAATTGATTCCATATTGATCTATCTTCTTTCATATAGCAGCTACTTGGGCAGCTAACATAGATATTGCATCAGAATCATGAATCTTACCACTTTTTTTGGATTTAACCTTTCAGGGGGACATTAAAAATTATTAGTAGCCATCTCTTCAATTAAATAATATGCTTCTTCAAATTGTTTTGCCCTTAATGATCCACTAGCAGCAGCGTCAATTATCAATCTAAGAGATCCAACCAATCCTTTATAAAAAGTTTGAATTATTAACCAATCTGACAACACAGGGTGTGAAAACTTTCTAAGGAGATCTTTAAATATTTTTCAGACTTCATAAATTGATTCCCTTTCAAACTTACAAAAAGATGTAATATCGTTTCTAAGCTTAACAGTTTTTTAAGGTGTAAAATATTTAGCTAAAAAATTTTTGTGATAAGTCTCCCCAAGTTTTGATAGATTCAGGTGCTAACAATTTTAACCACATCTTAGCTTTATCCCTTAATCAAAAAGGAAAAGTTTAAGTCTGATGGCATCATTCGACAGTCCATCATACATAAAAGAACTGCAAAATTCTCGATAACTAGCAAGGTGTAACTTAGGATCTTTAGTTGGTGTTCCTCCAAACTTATTTTTTTGTGACATTTGGATAATAGCATGTTTAAGCTCAAATGAATTGGCCTCTACAACAGGGTTTTGTATACTCAAATGAATTTCATCTGCTGTAGAATTTGCATAATCTTTTAAAGGTCTCTAATGATGTTTATTTTCATTTTCAGCATTACTTAAATTGCAAGCCATTTTGCTAAAATGATCTATCTCTTTTTGTTGTTTTCTAATTTTTTTAATAGCTCTTTCTAACTTAGAATCGTAAGTCACTATATCTTCAAAAACAAACACAACTAGTAGTTAAAAAACCAAACACAATAAAATATGAAAATATTCAAACTAAACTACAAACACTTTTTTTTAGTTTAAAATAAAAATAATTTAAATTATAAAATAGCTTACTACTATTTTCCGTTATTTCTCTGGCAACGACACCAAGAACTTGATGCGGATAGATTTTGTGTGTTAATTTTGCAAATATTTTTCAATATTACACACAGCGGATACAATAATAAATATGCAATTTAATCCCAACAAAAATAGCATTAATGAAAATAGTTTTATCTTTTCAAAAAAATTAAATTGGCAAATCCGCCTAAAAATAACATAAGTATACGTATCACTCAAGTAATAAAAGGCTCTAATAGAGTCCTAGATATCAATCCCACAAGGAAGTTGGAAATGCTTATAAGTAAATACTTAAGATTATAATGTAAACTATAATTTTAAACTACAAAAGTAAAGTATGAAATTTGAATATAAAGTAAATGAGTGAATGCTAAATAAAATGCAGTTAAAAGACTAAGTTTATTAAACTAATTGCTAAACTTTAAAAAGTAAAATTTAAGAAAACTAAAAAAAATTTTTGCGGTGAAAAGTTTAAATTTATGAAAGCATCATTCCCCTTTACAAAGAGAGTATGGATTGTGAAGAAATTAAAATCATTTGAAAATATATAAAATTATTTTGTGCCAAATTGGAGCAATCCTATTCTTTACCGTCTTCCGATTTTAATCTGTCACCTCTTTCAATTTTGATCTGTCACCTTAAAATCTCCAATTTTCCATCAAACAAATTATATTTCTTTATTTATTTGCACTCAACCGCATGGATGACATCCTCTCCCATGGAATGAAATGTGATTCTCCCCATGTTGTAGAAATCATAGCCCTTTCGAGACATATGTTTCTCAACACATTTTAACATTTCAATTTCCCAAATCGAAAGGTAAATTAAGATCAGAGTTCAAGTCATCAGAAATTATTAACATTTAAAAATGTATAAAATAATATACATTCTTCACAAAATCATATCTCAAAGTAGGGAGAAGGATAAAGAAGACTACTAAGAATTTATGAGAAGGATACGATAAAATACGAGTTTCATAAATAAAAACAAGTTTAAAAAATAGAGAAATAAAAGAAAACAACTTATCTCACAATCCTTCCCAAGAAAATCCCTAGAAGCTCTCTTCAAGCACTTTCCCTCTTCACAAGCACTCTCAATTCTCTATTAGAAGTGTAATGAAGAAGAAATCTCTCACCTTCCCTCTCCTCTTACAATCCTTGAAAAAAATCTCAAAGCCCTTGACTTTCTTTCTCTCTCTCTTTATCTTTTACCACTATCTCTCTTCAAACTCCTCTTGCTACCCCCTTCAAACTCTCCTCAAGCCCTAAACTTTCCTCTCTTTTACTAGAGGCGGCATCCCTCAAAAAAGAATTCAAAATTCCCTCCAAAATTCTATCCAAAAGTCAACCCTTTTGAATTCAAAAGACATGTCTATTGATCCAAGAGGCATATCCCTTCATGAAAGAACCATCCAATGTGTCCATATGCATTGAATCACTCCATGGGGTGTTTAGAACAAGTGTTCCATTCGAAATTCACATAAAAGTTGCCCCAAACCGCCTTAATACGTAAGAAGTTTTCTCTAGTGCTCCGGGCCCCAACTTGCTTAAGAAGTCGTTGTTCTGAGTTTTGGCGCTTCAAATGCCAAATTTGGCACTTCTAAAACTAAATCTCTTTGAAATGGCACTTCAAGCACCAATTCTGGTGCTTCAGGTGCAAGCTCTCTGTCAATTGGCGCTTCAGGCGCAAAAATCCCAAAATTTGTTATTTTGGCTCTGAATTTCATCCTTTTTGCTACTTTTGCTCCAAATTTCTAAAATTAATCTAACTACAACAAAAAATGCAAAAAGCCTTCTTTAAAGTGCAATATCACCAAAAATAAGCATAAAATGTATACTTAAGACAACATATTATCCGACATCCATCTACCATATTCCTGTTGTGTAGCCTGTCACAAGTACCTAATGAAAGATGGAAAAAAGTGATTCTCCCTTGGAATCCTATGGTCCCAGAAGTTTGTTGCAACTGCATCGGAAATGGGGAGGAGGACAATATGATTATTATTATGGATCAATCTTCTCAAAATTCATCACCCATTCAGCCCCACTTTTTTGAATGGGATTTCTCATATATAAAGGGATCAAGGAAGTGGAGAAAGTAGTACGAAATATTATGAATTAAATTAGAAAACTTTTTGATATATTTGATCATTTGGATTGGTGGATGAAGGAGCAATTTGAACATACTTGGTGTATTGAAGAAGATATGGTGTGAATGTTTAGCAAAAATGTTTGGATTGAAGAAGAATCAATGGACGAATTTCCTCACCGTCCTTTTTACAACTTGTACTTTCACTATCAATCCATGGAAAAAATTCAAGAGGACGAAAGTGAAGAAGATGTTTGAACTCATTTCAGAACAAAATTTGTAGTTTTAGTTGCATATGTGTGTTATGTGTTTATGTTGGATTTCATTTACTTTTATTGCGGAACCTTATATATGTTGTTTATTAAATGTTTGATATTTAGGCTTCAACATTAGTTTGTTGGCTTGATTTCAACATAGAATTAGATGTATTGGCATGAAAAATGTTTCTTTGTAATTTTTTTGGATTTTATATATAGATGTTAGTTATGTGTTGTTTATGAAATTTGGGTTAGAAATTTTTTTGAATTCTGAATATATGTGTTTAATTAAGTTATTTAGAGATTGATGTGGTGTGCTATGTAGCTAATTTTCAAATAAAATTGAAACATGAAAAAATTTTGGTGTTGGCGCGAGAGGCGTCAAAATTTTGAAAACACCCTGAATTACTTAAAACCATGAAAAAACCCCTGTAAAACCCCAATTTTACTGCTTGAGTCAACTCCTACCTCTAGACTAAGGCTAAAATTTGACCTAGGACTTGCCATATGGTGAATTTAAGGAGATTTGAAGATTAAAAAGTCTTCGACTCTATCTTCCGTAGGTAAGAGCTTAACTTTAACCTAGAAACTCCGGATTTTCACCATGGAATTTTCCTACATTATGAAAATCCAAAAATTTCAGTTTTTATTTGAAGATGTTTAAAAGAACCCATGGTGAAAAGTTTCTTACCAAATATTCTTACTTTGGAGTTAGATTTATGATATTGTAAATTTGTTTAGATTTTACTTAAATTTATTTAGAAATTTCTATGGCTCCAAGAGTAAAGAGCGGAAAGCCTTCCGGAAGTTTTGATGTGAGGCAATTTCTAATTTTGAAGGCCCAGTATAATTATAATTCCATGATGGGGACTAGAAAATTTATTCAAGAACGTGCATTTCCAAAACCGGGAGGACAAATTGAAAGGTTGATAATTGCTCAAAAGTGGGAAACCTTTTGCTACCTCACCGCAGTAGCCATTGTTCCTATGATTTGAAAGTTTTATACCAATCTGCAGTTGACTATTGATGAACACATATATTTTTGAGGTAGACATGTTGAATTTACTCGTGAAAGAATCAATGCATTTTTTAGGCTCCGAAATGAATTTCATTGTGAGTACGCAAGTTTTGTGATTGGTGGTGCCTCACTTGATGAAGTAATTGCCTATCTCACTGATGGAAGGAGAGAATGGAAGATTAAGAATAATCACAAAGTCAATTTCTCTACTTTCATGTTAAATGTTCAATCTAAAGCATGCCATTACTTTATTTTTGTAAAAGTGCTTCCAACTAATCACCCCAATGAAGTAACTAATGAAAGAGCTATACTGAATTTTTCTATTCAACAAATGAAAGCTATTGATATTGGTGATCTTATTGTGCATAATGCTCAGAGAATTGCTAGAAGTGAAACATCTAGTGGTTTGGGATATCTTGAAATGATTTTCACTTTATGTAAACAATTAGGAGTGCAATTTGATAAAAATGAAGAAATGTTGCAACCACTGAAATCCATTGGAAATCTCAGTGTACATAAATTTGAATAATTTGCTGGATCTAGAAGTGGATGTACTGATAAACCCTCTACATCAGCTAAAGGACCATCTACTTCCAATTTTGTTTCACTGGAAAATAATATGGAATAGTTAATGAATCAATAATAAGATCTTATAGCAATGAAAAACAGAATATGTGATTTGGAATCAAGAAATGCTCACAATGATGATTATCAAATGAGAAGAGTAAAACATGACATTATATATGAAGAGGTGATGATTAGATTTCTGAGGGTTGATCACACTATAGAGTTTCCTACTTGCCCTAACTTCATACCTTATGTGCAAGAAGAAGAATAAGAAGAAGAAGAGAAAGAAGAGGAAGATGAGGAGGAAGATGATGATTAAAATTTATATGGTTTTGTTTATTTTTATTTGTTTTGTTTTATTGTTGATGATATGATTTGGAACAACTTATTTTTTTGGTTAATGAACCTTTTGAACATGTTTCTATAGGTAGCTGTAAATTGTGGATTTTTATTTTAGCATTATTAGTTGCTTTAATTTATTTTTTATGTTTTTATATTACTTTTCCTATCAAATCTTTTGATATATTATGTTTCATTAAATGCTTTAAAGCCAATGCTTTTTAAATTAGTACTTGCAATACATCAGAGCCATTTTTCATATTCAGAATCCTCCACAAGTTAGTTTTAATTTTATGTATTTACTGTTTTCTTTCACCAACAAAATTTTTATACTACATGCCTTTTTTATTATTTAAAACTTTAAGTTTTGGGGAAATAAAATTTTCTTTAAAAAAATTAAAAAAATTTATTTGTTCTCAATTAACTCTACTTTTAAAATTAATTTAACATGACCTTGGATTTCAGAGTTTAACTTTAAATAACTATATTTTTGTTTGTAAATATTATGGTAAATTTAAGCAAAAATCAATAATAATGAAGGTTAATTCTAGAGTTAAGATAATTAAACGACTATGTTTTTCTCTTTAAAGTAAAAGAAATTGTATTTTTGAAGTATTAAGAATCTTAAAATGTCATGTAAGAAGAAAAGCATGAGACTTTATGAAAAATCTTCAAAGATAATATGAATTTATAAAGTGAAGGAAGGTAAGAAGTCTTAACTTTAAGAAGAGGATAGTGAAGTTTAATATTATTAAAGGCTATCCTGATATAGTAATCCTCAATTGAGAAAAAAAAAAAGAGAAAGGATTGAAAATGATCATAAAGAAAAGAAAAGAAAAAGAAAAGAAAAATATGCGAGGAGAAGCTTGAGCAGATGCCTAATAAAAAATTGGCTTCACTTGAATCAACTTTAGGAAAAGGCTTTATTACATTGTCTAAACTTGTATCCGAGAATTAACATCCTTAATAATAAAGCTTTCATGAAATTATTTTTCATATGGTTATTTTAATTATCTTTGATATAACAAATTACAATTGTTCTTATAATGAATGAGGATTCAGAAATCTTAGACTTGATTAATAGGTGTTCTTATACTTGTAGTTTTAACCCAAGTTGCTAGAATTTTTTCTTAAGCTTACTATTAAATTTATTAAACTGAATTATAGATGTTTCTAAGTTAATCTCTATCATTAGTCATATTTTTATGTAGTAAAAGAGTCACTTGATGACAAGTAACATTTAACTTTGGGGGATAAGTACACCAAAATAATGTGTAATTTTATGTATTCATTTTTTGTGATGTTGCACTTTAAAGAAGAGTATCTGCATGTTTTGTTGTAGGTATATCAATTTTATGCAATTGGAGTAAAAAGGAGCAAAAAGGAAGAAATTTGGAGTTAAAACAGAGCATTTCACGTTCCTGACGCCAGAGGCACCATTCTCCATAGAGTTGGTACCAGAGGCACTAGGAACTGGTGCTAGCGGCGCCATTTTATAGAGAAACCATGCGAGAAGCACCAAAATTGGTGCCAGAGTCTACAATAGTTTGGACTTCAGTAGGATGGTGCCAAAATTGGCGCTAGAGGCATCAGAGATGATACAACATTCAATTTCATGGGTGAAAATGTAGTCCATGGGATTGCATGCAAATTAATAGGGAAATATACTTTGATGGGTGTAGAATTGAAGATTTTAATGTGCCAGATTAAAGTACCCAATTTGGTCTAGTTGCTTGGAAACTAAAGCAAGATTGTTAACACTCAAAGGAGGGAGAAGTGAGAGCTATGGAGTGGCAGCCAGTTTCCTCTCAACCTAACCGGGGATTTAGGGACCAAACTATTTCATAGAGGGTAAAGAATATGATTGCTCATATGTGGCATGATACAATTTTATATGTATTTTGAATGATTTTAATTACTTCGTTCATAAACTCATTGTAAAGGGGAATGATTCTTTCTTAAATTTGAACTCTTCACTACAAAACTTTGTTTAGTCTTTTTAAGTTTTTTTTTTAAGTTAAGCAAATAGTTAACTTTACTTAGCTCTTTTAAATAAACTTCATTTAACACACATTAAATTTACTTTAGATTTTTTTCTCACATAAGTCTTATACTTTGAATATTACGTTTGACATTATAACCATAAAAATTTCCAACTCCATGTGGGGTCGATACTTAGAACTCCAATGTAGCCTTTATTACATGAGCGATATGTATACTTGTGTTATTATTATGGTTTAGCAGCTTAAAGATTTTAAAAGATAAAATTATTTATATTGAATTTATTTTTATTGGGATTTAACTGAATATTTACTACTCGAGCTGTCATGGGTGTGTTGTAGATTGAAAGATATTTACAACGCCCCACAAAAACCACCACATCACTCACACTTATTTAATTACTTGTATCTGTACTATTCTCCAGTTTAAAACTTTTAAATTTTTTTTCTCTTCCTTTGTGATTGATATGAATTATACTATTTTTAATTAATTAAAAATTTAAGTTTGGGGGAAGGGAGAAAAACTCTTTTAAATTAGCCCTTATTTTTCCTCAATAAACTCTAATTTCAAAAAATTACTTTAACATAATCTGTGGTACGTTGGGTAAACTTTAAATAATTATATTTTTTATTTTAAAAATGTTATAAATGACTTAAGTAAAGATAAGTATTTTCATCTTTTCTTTTCACATTGTTCTTGGAGAGGATTATAAGGAGATTGCTTTTGCAATACAAGGAGAGTTTGATTTCCATTAAAGATAAGTATTTTCATTATATTTTGATTTGAATCTAGTACTTTGTTTGCATGGTTTTAAAGTCTTGTTCAAAAAGAAGTTCTTGTTGTTTCTCCATGTGTATTGAGTAGTTTTCTCTACACTTCCCTCTTATAATGAATTAGTATTCATGTGTAAGATATAGAATTGAGTAGAGTGGAAATATATTGTGCTATTTTTACTTTTTTCTTCATTTACATGTAAACTTGATCAACTTGCATGTTAAAATCTATTGTGAGAAGATGTATGATCAGTGATAGTGTTGTCTCAATCAACTATGGTAAAATCACATGAGATTTTCTGGATTAGAATGTAGTCCATATGGTTGAGTACAAATAAAAAGGGAAATAATTTTTGATTGGTGTAGAATTAGAGGACTTTAGAGTGACAAGCTAAAGCCCTCTAATTTGGTCTATTGTCTTCGATTTTAATGCGAGATGTTAGCCTCCGGGTGGAGGGATAAGAGGGAACTCTAGAGTGAGAGCTAGTATCCTCCTAGCCTAGCCCGCCTTAAGAACTATTCAAACTTTAGATTAACCAATGTTCTTTATGGCATCTCTAGTAAGGGTAAAGAAATTAATTGTTCATATTTGTCACAATCTCTCTCACTACTTTTTTTACTTTTACACATGTCAATAATTTCATTGCATGATGAAGGTTACTTTTAAAATTTTATTTTAAAAGTAGAAGTATAATTGTAGTGATAATTATAGGATATAATAAAAAACAAAACTTTATCAACCTTCCAAGCTAGGGTGTGTTATTCTAGACTATAACTTCTCTTGAAAGCGGTCGTGATTAACGTTGATCTCCATGGGATCGATATTCGTGGCTTAATCAGAAAGCCCTATATTACTTGATAATGATATGTATACTTGCATAGAATCTATACTATTTAAAGATAAAATTTAACCCTTACTTTTCTTGGGATCAAGTTTCTGGCGCCTAGTGGTGTAAACTACATAAATCCTTATATATAAAGAAAATATCAGGATCAGGTACTCACTAGTTGATGAAATCATAGCCCTCCCAGGTCATTATGTTACTCAAAGAATTTTAACAATACAAATTGTCAGTTTGCAATGTCAATGAAGAACAGGTGAAAATACCATCACAATGATTTAAAATAAAAATAGATTTTCAAATCATTCTTCTCCCACAAGATTAATTCCAAAATGCAAGGAGAAAGAAAGGGGCATACTCAGAATTCATGAAGATAAAACAAAAACACATGATATGCATTGAAAGTCAAGTCTTACAACAAAAAATTTAACTCAAATACATTATACTTGTCTTTATTTCTTCTCCCCAAGTAAATTCTAAAGTTTCCTTGAAGCAATATCCATACTCTGACACAAAATAAAGACTCCCACACACACACTCACACACTCACTCCCAAAAAGACTCTCCAAAGACTTCTTTTTTGTCCAGAATTTGGCCCTATTAATAAATAACTAAAAATCACCAAGGGTCACTTCAAACACCCCTTTCAAAATTTGGCCAAATTCAATGGATATTCTAGAAATTTAGTTTTTTGATGTTATGGTGCCAGTCTTGGGTGTTGTAGCACCCAACCCACTCAATAATTGGTGCTATGGAGCCAAGGGTGGTGCTATGGTGCCATACAAAATCTTCCATTTTTGCTCTATTTTGTCCTCATTTTCTCTAAATGTCCATTCCATGCACATGAAACTAAAAACTGCAAAATAGTTTCCTTTAAAGTATAATATCATCAAAAATATGCCTAAAATGAGCATGAAATGTACACTGAAAATAGGTAATTTTTAGGTGAATCAGTTGTCAGGATACCAATCATAAAAATTTATGGTACATTGACTTTTAAGTAGTTTCAACCATGTCAACAAAACAAACACTTAGCACATATTGTTAAAAAAACATGAATCCAAATTTCGTAAACAAAAATGTTAAAAACCAAAATGTCAGCAAACCACACATTTTCATCATCAAATAACCATGGAGATGAACATATAAATAACAACAAGATAAATAAATGGTTTTTGAAATTTTATTACCTTACCCCAAAAATTTCTCTTCTCTGCTACATACTATTCAATAGAGTGGAACTATGTGGAATGACTTTACTCGGAGTAAACCTTTAACCTCTCATCAACTATTAGGAGGAACCATTTGGTTTTTTGATATTAGGATAAGAAAAGGTTGGGGGTGCCCGGGAGGGCGAGGTAAAACTCATAGGCTAGGAATGAGACGATAAGATATGAAGAAAGAAGGAAAATCTACGAACAACTTCAGTGATGATGGGGTCCTAATAAAGAGGAAGAACTTCTTGGTGAGGAAGAATGTATGGGGAAGAGGATGATTTTGTGTGAGGCATCTTATTAAGAAGCTGGAGAAAGAATGAACCATTGGGGGCTAGTGGATTTCTGCTACCAGAAGAGGAAGAGGAGGTGGAGTGATGTTTAACTAGACTAGGCCACTATTCTTTAAGGGAATGCCTCCTCCATCCTTCTACTATGCTTCCGCGAGAGGGGCAAAAGAGTAAGGTTTTCTCTCTGAACATGGGCCACGGGGTCATACCCATGATTGGCATTTAATAGAAATTGATTCCAATAAATTGCAAAATAGAGCCCAGATGCAAGAAACAAACACCTTCGGTAGAATTTTGAAAATCTATCATAGCAAATACGTTGTGCCAAAAGGACCCTTAATCTAAACCTATTCCAAGACCAAACCTAATTTAGACATGTTCAAAACTCAAATTCAAATCTAATTTTATTAAGGTCCAATCAAGATTTAATGAAGATCTAAACAAATCTAAACAATTCATCCAAACACAACTTATTGATTCAAGCTCTACATCTTCACTCAAATTATCAATTGTTGGGCCCGACCCAAAGGGTTAAACGTTTTGTGAAGTCAATCTGTCTAATCTTGAAAATGGGGGTCTACCTTTAACCATTCAGTAAGAAGAAGAAGTTTTAAAGAAGTCGATGAACCATGAAGATCTCCTCAAGAGGAAGATGGTCAACCTAAGCATTTCTTCCTTCCTCCTTCTCCTAAAATGGCATGCCCACCTTTTCTAATTTCCTTCTAAAATGGATTAAATATGTTTTTCCATCACCTTTTTGCCTTGTCAAGGTATATACCCATATAAACTAAGAAAAACTTGCATTTTCAGCTGGTTAGGGAGGTCTGTCAGGTGAAAATCCTAAGAAAAAGAGACGCCCTAACACCTATGCATTGTGCCTGCCACCTGGGTGTTGGGTTCCTGGTGCCTAAAAAAAGGGCCTGGGAAATTAAAAACCAATGGGATCCTCCAAATAAGGCATGCTTGCAGTGTTCTGAACCCTAGCCTTCTCAAAAACTCACACGAGAGGGATTTATGGAGTCCTCAAGCTATGTGACGGTATGTATGCACATTACATGCACTCATAACATCCAAAAAAGCATCCAACATTTGTGACATAAAAATTTGATGCCCACAACTTGCCTATAGAGTTAATTACTTCTTTAGAGAAGTGAGCCTTAAAGAAAACTCTTGATTAATGTAACAAGTCAAATTGTCAGAGGCTAGACTTTAATGATTGAGGTGGTTGAACATTAGAAAATGATTCAAATTGTAAGAATTATGCACAATGGAATAAGACTTGTCAAAAGCATAAGTGACAGGATTTAACTATCCAAGATAAGGTCTATAATAAAGGAATGATGTTTTAAGTGCTTTTAAAGGACAGGTAAAGTTTTTCAATCAAAAAGGTAAGCTCAAAATATGAATCATGAATACTTGATTTGAATAATGAAAAAGAATTGACTCCCTAAGCTAAGTACAAAGTTAAGTAAAAGCAATATTTAGATGAGAAGTAAAATCTTGACTCTATAAGGAACTTTAATGGATGGACTAACCTGGATTATAGAAATAATATCCTCTATTAGGATGCCCATGGCTTTCCATCGTATAGGGAACATTGGTATCCATTAACTTTAACCAACCTCATTACTAAGAATCCACCTTAAATATCATAGCATGTAGGAGTCATAGTTTCATAGCGATCTAAAACCATGGGATAGTTCATTTGAATATATTCCCTCTAATCTTTGGGGGTAGATTTGTTGCATTGAATGTACTAACACTTAACACTAACTAGGGTACTTATTCAACAAATCTTGGTTTCTATACTCAGACTACCCTAGGGTAAGTGTATGATCCTTAGTTTGATGTCTAAGTTAGCTACCTTAAGGAACTTGTCAGATCAACCTAGGTTCTATTCTCATTATTTATCTTGTTGTAGTTTAAATGTTATTTGATATTCAATATTTAACTCATGTTTTGTCTTCATTCCTATATTTATTAGTTGTTTTTAAAAATTAAATTTTACCTAAGTTTTGAATTTGTTTTAGAATTTTGTTTTGCTGTTTGTGGAAAAAACTATCTTGTGAGTGGTTTTCTCCCTTCTTTTCACTTTATGCTTCTTCTTTCTTATTTTTATTTTGTTTTCAAATACTACACAAGGATTGAAACATGAAATATCATATAAAATAAACAACATATATATTTAGCCTTGGATTAGACTTGGGTTTGGTTCGAGCTGGGGTAAGCTAGATTTCTAGTTCAAGTTAGCTCAATAATTAGCTCAGATAGGGTTGACCTAAGTTAGACCAGGGTTGACCTATACTGACTTGGGTGGACCTAGGTTTTAGGATAGCTAACTTAGTTGGGTTGATTTAGTGTTTTAATTTTGCAAATATTTTTCAATATTACAAATTACACACGACAGATACAATAGAAAATCTACAAAATTAATCCCTATAGAAATAATTTTAGTGATAATAGTTTTATCATGTAAAAATATTTAAACTGCTAAATCCCCTAAAAATAACACTAGTACACATATTGCTCAAGTAATAAAAGGCTCTAATGGAGTCATAGATATCGATCCCAAAGGGAAGTTGGAAATGCCTGTAAGTAAATTCTTAAGATTATAATGTAAAAAATAATTTTAAACTACAAAAGTGAAGTGCTATATTCAAATATAAAGTGATAAATTGAATGTTAAATAAAATGCAGTAAAAAACAAAGTTAATTAAACTAATTGCTAAACTTTCAAATGTTAAATTTATGAACGCTAAATAAAGTTTTTGTGACAAAGAGTTCAAATTTGAGAAAGCATCTTCCCTTTTACAATAAGTATATGGCTTGTGAAGAAATTAAAATCATTGAATATATATATATATATATATATATATATATATATATATAAATTGTTTTGTGCCAGATAGGACCAATCTTATTCTTCACCCTCTTCCATGTGCATAAAAAAAATTGACTAATCCAGAGTTTGGTCCCGAATTTTGTGGTTAGGCTGGGAGGATACCAACTGCAACTCTAGAGCTCCCACTACTGACCAAAGAAAAATATTTTGAGATTTTCATACCTATTTTATATTGATTTTGATGATATTGCACTTTAAAGAAAGGTATTTTTGATGATTTGTTCTAGGTATGTTGAACTATGGTCATTGGAGAAAAAAGATGCAAAAACGAGCGAATTTGGAGCAAAAAGGACCAAAATATGAAGATTTGATCTTGGGCGTCGACGGTGGGTTTTTCCTGAGAGTCTAGAATTAAGCATTCTAGAAGGCCACCGACGGCGCCATCGAGGCCGCCGACGGTGAGCACGTAGGTTCTCTCAACAAATGCATTGAACGTGGATGATTTTTGAAGGGACGCTTGGGCAACTCTTGAAAACTCTTCTACAACTTTGAAAGAAACATTTGCAGGCCGAAAAATAGAGAGAGAGAGAGGGTGGTTTCTGCTGAGTCTTTGTTGTTTGTGGTGCCCATTAGAGTGTAGAGAGTGTTTAGTATTGTGAGGAATTCTTTGAGAGATTGTAAGAGTGGAAGGAAAGTGAGAGATTTCTTCCTCCTTGCCGATTCGAAGGAGAATTGTGTGTGCTATAAAGAAAGGAAGAGATTCAGAGGAACTTTGAGGAGTTTGCTTGGGAAGAAATTAGAGATAAGTGGTATTTACTTATTGAAGTCTGTATGCCTTTGCTTTTATATATAAATTCCAAGTTTTGTCGTATCTTCTCCATGAGTTCTTTGTAGTTTTCTCTGTCATTCTCCTTGTCTTGCAATTTTGTGAAATGGTGATTTGAATTGGTTGTTCCATTAGATTGTTAAAGAAGTTGTGATGAACTTTTCACTTCAATCTTAATTTACTTTCAATCTGGCCAATTGATTTGTTAAAATATGTTGAGCACAACTAAAATGAAGATTACATCCAAGATTCAGGGAGGTCAAAGCCCTTGAAAGTTGGGTGCAAACTTTGATCTTAATTTACTTTCAATCTAGCCAATTGATTTGTTAAAATATGTTGAGTTTTACAACTAAAGAGAATAATACATCCAAGATTCTGGGAGGTCAAAGCCCTTGGAAGTTGGGTGCAAATAAATAGGGAAATTCAATCTAGCCAATTGATTTGTTAAAATATGTTGAGTTTTACAACTAAAGTGAAGTTTACCAATCTGGTCAATTGATCTGTTAAAATATGTTGAGTTTTACAACTAAAGTGAAGATTACATCTCAAGAATTGGGAGGTCAAAGCCCTTGAAAGTTGGGTGCAAATATGATATTCTTTCAATCTGGCCAATTGATTTCGATCTTAATTTATTTTCAATCTGGCCAATTGATTTGTTAAAATATGTTGAGTTTTACAACTAAAGTGAAGATTACCAATCTGGCCAATTAATTTGTTAAAATATGTTGAGTTTTACAACTAAAGTGAAGATTACACAATCTGGTCAATTGATCTGTTAAAATATGTTGAGTTTTACAACTAAAGTGAAGATTACATCTCAAGATTCATGGAGGTCAAAGCCCTTGGAAGTTGGGTGCAAATAAATAAGGAAATAAAATTATCGGGAGTAGAATTGGAGATATTTGATTTGTTAAAATATGTTGAGTTTTACAACTAAAGTGAATATTACATCCAAGATTCAGGGATAAATTTGTTAAAATATGTTGAGTTTTACAACTAAAGTGAAGATTACATCCAAGATTCAGGGAGATAAAAGTCCTTGAAAGTTGGGTGCAAATAAATAGCGAAATAAAAATTATCGGGTGTAGAATTGGAAATTTTAGAGTTACGGACTAAAATCCTCAATTCGGTCCTATCGTTTGGGTGCTGAAATGTTGATGTTAGCCCTCAGGGGAGGGGAACGTGGGAGCTCCGAAGTGAGAGCCGGTATCCTCCCAACCTAGCCGCAGATTCAATAACCAAGCATAGGATTAGTCAATGTTCTTTATGCTTGGGCCAAAGGATAGGTATGCTCCTATTTGGCACAATAAAATTTGAACTGATTCACTTTATCCATTCACTTAAATTTTTTGACAAGGAAAAGGATGTTTTTTTATATATTGAACTTCACATTAGAAACTTTATTAGTAGAATTAGTTAATTAAGAGTTTATTAAAATTAATTTTTATTTCAATCGCCTGTTAGTGACAAATATACAAATTGAATTATCTTGTTGTGATTAAGTATTAGTTTTTTTAAATCTTAGTTCGTAGCCTCTAATATTACTCCCTATGGGATCGATATCCAAGACTCCATTAGAGCCCTGTATTACTTGAGCGATACGTATACTTACGTTGATAAGTGTGACTTTGCAATTATTGAATATTTTATACACATCTTTATTAAATCTATAACCTTTGTCAAGTTTTTTGTACCATTTTTGGGAATTTAAATCTTCTAGCAGTAGTATCAAATTCTTGTATTTTTAAGCATATATAAAGTCGTTGTCAAGTTTTTGGCGTCGTTGTCAGGGATTTAAATCTTTTAGCAGCAGTATCAAATTCTTGTATTTTTAAGGATATATAAAGTCGCTATCAACTACTCCCTCATCTGAGGGCTAACGATCTTGCATCCATTTCCAATCAACCAAACTTTAATATGTCACCTTAAAATCTCCAATTCTGCATCAAAGAAAGTATATTTCTATATCTATTTGCACTCATCTCTATGGATGACATCCTCTCCCATGAGATAAAATGTGATTCTCCTTATGTTTTAGAAATCATAGCACTTTTGAAACATATGTTTCTCAACACATTTTAATAATTCAATTGGTTAGATCAAATGTAAATGAAGATCGAAGTTCAAATCATGACAAATTATTGAAAATTAAAATCATATAAAACAAAATCAATTTTTCGCAAAACCATATCTTAAAGTAGGGAGAAGGATAAAAAAGACTACTATGAATTCATGAGAAGGATACGACAAAACATGGATTTCATATATAAAAACAAGTTTACAATTCAAAAGAAATAAAAGACATCTTTTCTCACAATCCTTCCCGAGCAAATCCTTAGAAGTTCTCATCAAGCCTTTCTCTCTTTATAAGCACTCTCAATTCTCTCTTAGAAGTGTAATGAAGAAGGAATCTCTCACCTTCCCTTTCCTTTTACAATCCTTGAAGAAAATCTATAAGCCCTTGACTTTCTATCTCTCTTAAACTCTCTTGCCACCCCTTACACGCCACACTCATCAACTCTCCAAAACCTCTCTTTTATTAAAGGCTGCCTCCCTCCAAAAAGAATTCAAACTTCCCTCCTAAATTCAATCCAAAAGTCAACCCTTTTGAAATCAAAAGACATGTCTATTGATATAAGAGACATATCCTTTCATAAAAGAACCTTCTAAAATGTCTAAATACATTGAATCACTCTAAGGGGTCTTTGGTGCATATGGCGCTAGTTCTGGCGCATCAGGCGCCAACATGCTTAAGACCGTGTTGTTCTAGGTTTTTGGCGCTTCTGACACCAGCTCTCTATCAAATGATGCTTCTAGTGCCAATCTAGCGCATCAGTCACCAGCTCTTTATAAAATGGTTCTTCTGTCACCAATCTGGAGCATCAGGCGCTAGCACTCAGTAAAAATGATGCTTTTTGTGCCAATCTGGCGCATCAAGCGCCAGAATTCCCAAAATCTGCTATTTTGGCTCAAAATTTTATACTTTTTGCTGCTTTTGCTCCAAATCCTTAAAATTGATATACCTGCAACAAAAACATGAAAATACCCTTCTTTAAAATGCAATATCACCTAAAAAAGCATAAAATGTATACTTAAAATAACATATTATTTTGGTTTATCAAAATTCCCCAAACTTAAATGTTACTTGTCCTCAAGTGACACTTTTACTACATAAAAACATATGACTTATGATAGAGATTAACTTATAACTCCAATACTTTAGTTTAATAAATAAAATAGTATTATTTATGAAAAACCATTAATGACTTAGATTCAAACTCTAAGTCTAAGAGCACTTAGTAATCAAATTTAAAATTTATCAATCTCTATTCATTTCAAGAAAAATTGCACCTTATCATATTAAGGATACTTAGAACATTCATATGAAAAAAAACTTCATGAAAAATTTACTAGTAATGCTACTAATACTCCAATACAAGTTTAGAAAATGTAATAAAGCCTTTTACAAAAGTTGATTCAAGTGAAGCCAATTTTTTATTAGGCATCTCCTCAAGCTTCTCATCACTCATTTTTCTTTCCTTTCCTTTTCTTTTTATTTTTATTTTTCTTTCTCTTAAAATATTTTCAATCTACATTAGTCTCCTAAAGGGTCGAGAGTTAAAAATTATAAATTCTTGGTCAGCCTCACACACACACTTGTACATTACACTTCCACTCACAACCTTAAACCCAACCCTACCTGATTTTGATCCCTTGACCTTTGGGAGACTCATGTAGATGGTCCCCTAGACCCACTAGCCCTAAGCTAGGGTTTAGCTAAAACCAGTGCATGAAGGACCCAAACTAAAGAATTCTATTGGTGTATGGCTCCAGTAGGGCGATTCACAATCCAATTTTACCGAGATACCCAACTTAGCCATTTTCCCCCAAATCTACCCAAATTACCAAACTACCCTTGAAACCCCAAAAATCTAAAAATTACCCAAAGAACCTAAATTTGTTCAAAAATCATCTCGAACCATTTCAAACCACCCAAATTTCCCAAAACACCCTAAAATTTTCAGAATTACCAAAATACCCCTCATTTGACCAAAATTACCAAAATACCCTTGATGACTCAAATTATCCCAAAACCTTTAAAATCCATTCAAATGTTCCTAAAATCAATTTAAAACACTCCATTGAGCTCAATTTGCAATTTAACCTATTTTGACCAAAAGCCCCAAGTTGCCCTTAAAGGCCCAATTACCCCAATTCACCCTTAATGTCCACAAATTTGAATTCAATTCTTCCCAATTTCAATTATAAACTAAAATTCATCAACCCAAGCTTGATTGTGACTAGATCCAAGCCCAATTGGCTAACATTCGAATCTAATTTCAACCCAAATCAAAATGCAAAACCAAAATCTCACTCAATTGGACCTCCAAACCTATCCAATTGCTCGAATTTTGTACCATGAACTCTTTAATTATTCCCACATATTAAATTTGACCACCAGTTGGCCTTAGTCAAGCCTTTATTTCACATAGAATCAACTTGGACCAAAACCCCCAATTTTTTCTCAAATAGACCATGTCCCCAAATTCAACCAAATTGAACCCCATAATCTCAAAATTTTCACTCAATTTATATCCAAAACTCTTCATGACAATATTTAGGACCAATTTGAACCATCAATTGGGCCCTAGCCAAACTCTAGCCCAACTCAAACCCAAGTCTAACCCAATATACATAAAAATTCACCATGAACCAAAATCCTCCAAGTTGAACCTCCAAATTAATTAAAAATCACTCCAAATCTTTTCTAAACTCTTTGTGACAATCATCTACACTATTTTGATAAATCAATTGGGCTTCATGTCATGACGAGTCCAACCTAGCCCAACTTGAACCAAAAATTGACCAATGACCCAAATGTGATTAAAGCAAAGCCCTTACAGCCACCTTATGGACCACAATGACCAGGCTGGACTCACCTAGCCCATCCTACATTAGCTATGGACCAATGGTCCCTTTATTTATGGGATTTCACCCCATTTTTAGCCAAAACTCAAATATCTTTGCCATCAGGCCTTGTCATTAGTCTTTAATCATCATTAAGCACCCCCTGGCCACCCTGAGCCCAGAAGTGACCTGACTCTGGTCAGCCACCACCTCAGCTACCGGAAACAGCTAGCTTAAGGGAACCTCAGATGGAAAAAAACCTAAATTTAAACTTCCCTGAGTTGGGTAAGTCCCATTGGTCATTAGAGCCTTTCTTCCCTCCACCTCAGCAAGCTTTAGCACCCAATGTCAAGCCCTGAGCTCCACCAGGCAACCATGACTATAAATTGAGCTCTCCAAGGCCAAAAAGGAGTGTGCTTGAAAACTTGGGGAAACTCTGTAAAAGATCACCAGAGCCTCTCCAAACCTTCCTAAGTTCAATCCTCTTGCTCTCAGCCACTCACAGCTACTTCACAGAGCCAATTTTCTCACTGAAATTTGCCCCAAAACCAGGACAAATTTCTCCACAGCTCCACAGTGAACCAAACTCCAATTAATTCTGTACACACCATTGCCTGAGTGAGAGGAGTTGATTCCCAACAGAAGCCCCATCACAATGAGCTTCTAACCTAGCCTTAGACCAACAGCCTAAATTAACTTTGATCAAAATCATACCTAGACATTTCACCACAGCACAAGACTTCATCTAGAGGTTCTTTAGACTAATTTAAAGCTACTACAATCATCTGATTGAGGCCTCCAATCTTAGACAAAGGTATTGAAACTCAAACCTAAACTGAGCTTCATTTAATTCTCCATACGTATTTGTTATATTTCATGCTTGATAAACCATATAGATAGGTGTACCTTAGGTATATGAAGGTGTTGGAATAAACCCAAAGTGATTTGGCTGAGTCTAGCTTGAGATCATAAGGTTTTAGTGTGGGCGATTTGCAAGATAGGTCATTTGGGGACGATGAACGGATGTCGTTCGATCATGCGTGTATCGTTTGAATGACAGAGATTGCGTTGGACGAGCATATGGAATGATAAGGCGGGACACGTGGCAACTGAGTAAAAAAACGATGTTGAATAGTGGAGTGCCGCCTGGCCGTTCGGAGCCGCCGTAGGTTGAGCTAGATAAGTAGAAAAATAGGGATTTTCTGAATTAATTTAAATGCCAGAACTTTGAAAATCCAATTCTTTTCATAGAAAAATCATAAAAATAAATTAAAAAAACCCATTTGCTTGGTGAACAGAGGAGATTAATATGGATAAAGATTAAAAATTATTTGTTGACCCTTTGATTTTTAATTAATTTAATACTCTATAGGATATTTCAATTCATTATGACTAAGAATTGCTCACCATTGTTTGAAATTTTTAGAGTTTGTTCCTTATGATAGAGGTTATGTTCTTTGATTTTACAAAGGTTAGGGGACATTTCTGTGCTTCTAACCCTAATTTTCAAGCTAAGATGGCAATTTTGGCTTAATTTAATTATAAAAATTAAAATATCACTTGGAAAATTATAGGATAAATTTTGGTAGGTTTTCTGTGGTTAGAGAAGCTTAGGAAAAAATATCGTGATGGTTTGAATAATTTTGCATATTTTTGTATTTAATTAAGTGTGTATAACTTGTATTAATTTATGTAAATTAAATATTAATAAAAAAATAACAAAATCAATTCCACATTGTATGTAAAAATCATATTAACCTAGTGTAAAATTTTAAAAATTATTTGATTAAGTTTAAGAACTAAAGTTGATTTTTTAAGAAACATTGTATATTTGTACAAAAGTAATTATATTAAATTAAATACACTTATAAAAATTATGAAAAGTGGTTTTTTGAGTTCCTTGTGATCAGGAGCACTTAGAAATGATAAAAATTACTTTTAAGAAAATACTTGATTTTTTTTATCTATATTTTATATTAAAAGTAATTAAAATTTCCAAAAAATACAAAAGTATTTCAAAATGCTCCTAATCAATCCCTGATCAGTTAGGGCTCATTAAAATATTTTTTTCTAATTTTTCAAAGTTAAAAATAAATTTTTAAAGGCCTAAAAAGACATTTTCTTCATTTTCCCATTAAAATAATTATAATAAATAATTTAAAAATCATTAAAATATAAACTTTGTTTCTCTGAGTTCTTTGGACTTGGAGAGGTTTAATAAAAATATAAAAAATAATTTTTGTAAATAAAACATATTTTCTATTTTAATAACTAAAAAATCATTAAATAATTAAATAATAATAATTAAATTTAATTCAAAAAATCATGAAATTTTGCCTAAGTGTTTCCCTTACCTAAAGGAACCTCTAATAATTTTTCCATAAACCATAACCTTTATTTTGATTGATTAAATAAATTAATTTTGAATATCGTATTTTGCTAAAATTAAAATGATCATTTAAATTAAACTAAAAATTTGAAAACCACATTTTCTCCTCTGATACTTTAATTAATAGGGTACTCTAATAATTTTTAAAGTCATTTGAGTTATGCTTAAAAAGTTATGAGGTGGAGAGCCCCAAGGGCAAAGTAGTAATTTTATATTTTGGTGCCTTAATTAAAATTTAGGATTAACCAAAGGGAAAAATGGATAATTTTGATCATAATGAATATGTTTGGGTGCTTGAAATATAATGGTTTAAATGGTAGAAACCAATTATCCAACTTTCTATAATAAGAATAAAATTATAACTTATTAAATTAACAAGACTTGGAAGTTGATCAAAATAAAATGATTCTGAACTGATGGGCTTAAGTTAGGGAGAAGATATTTCACTTATTTTAAGTCCACCATTGATGATGATCTGATCCTAAATTAAAATTCTAACATTTTTTTATTTATCCCACTGAAATTGTTAAGGGTTTGGTAGTGATCTAGGCTGAAATTTAAATTCATTTGAGGGGATTTAGAATGATAATATGACTGATGATAAACACCTCTAAGCACTGTAAGCCCAACTTTAATGGTGGGTACAAAAAATCTATAATAACCTAAACTTGCCTTAGGGCCATTCACCCACTTAACTTTTAAGTGAAATATCAACTAATTGATTGAGTACCTGATGCAGATAGATTTAGAGTGTTAATTTTGTACATATTTTTCAAAATTACAAAATACATATGACATATACAATAGCAAATATGCAAATTAAACCCAATAAAATAACTTTAGCTAAGATAGTTTTTTCTTTTAAAATCTTTAAACTATCAAATCCCCTTTAAAAAGAATGCAAGTATATGTATCGCTCAAGTAATAAAGGGCTCAGATGGAGTCATAGATATCGATCCCACGGGGAAGTTGGAAATGCCTATGAATAAGTTCTTAAGATTATAATGTAAAGTATAATTTTAAAAATACAAAAAGTAAAGTTCAAAATTTGAATATTAAGTAACAAGTGAATGCTAATTAAAATGCAGTTGAAAGACAAAGTTAACTAAATGAAATGCTAAACTATGAAAAGTAAATTTAGAAAAATTAAAACTAAGATGTTGTGATAGAAAGTTCAAATGGAAGAAAGCATCCTTCCACTTTACAACGAGTATATGGATTGTGAAGAAACTAAAATCATTTGAAAATATATATATATATTCTTTTGTACCAAATAGGAGCAATCTTATTCTTTACCCTCTTCTGAGTGCATAAAGAACATTTACGATTCCATAGTTTTGTCCCTAGTTCCGTCAATATGCTAGGAGGATACCGGTTGCAACTCCAGAGCTCCCACTACTCCCTTCGCTAAGGTCTAACAATCTCACCTCAGTTTCCAATCAACTGAACTAAATTGAGGATTTTAATTTATCACCTTAAAATCTCTAATTCTGCAGCCAACAAAGTATATTTCCCTATTTATTTGCACCCAACTCCATGGATGAAATAGTTTCCAATGAAATAAAATGTGGTTCTCCTCATGTTGTAGAAATCATAGCCCTTTCGGAACATATGTTTCTCAACACATATTAATATTTTAATTGATCAAATCAAAATATAAAAGAAGATCAGAGTTCAAATCATCACAAACTAATGACATTTAAAACCATATAAAATAAAATCAATTCTTCAAAAAACCATATCTCAAAGTAGGGAGAAGGATAAAGAGGACTACTCAGAATTCATGAATAGGATACGTCTAAACATGGATTTCATATATAAAAATAATTTTACAAAATAAAAGAAATAAAAGACACAACTTGTCTTATAATCCTTCCTAAGAAAACTCCTAGAAGTTCTGTTCAAGCCTTTCTCTCTTGACAAGCACTCTCAATTCTCTCTTACAAGTGTAATGAAGCAGAAATCTCTCACCTTCCCTCTCCTCTTACAATCCTTGAAGAAAATCTCCAATCCCTTGACCTTCAAGCCCTAGAATTCCCTCTCTTTTATCAATGGCTAGCTCCCTCCAAAAAGAATTGAAAATTCCATAAAACATTTTGGCTAAAAGTCAACTCTTTCCAATTCAAAAGACATGTCCATTCATCCAAGAGACATATTCCTTCATAAAGAACAAGTGTCTCTTTGAAAATTTGTGCAAAATTTGTCTTAAACTTCCTTAATCAGCAAAAAGTCGTCCCTGGCGCATCTGACACCAATCAAGCACATCATGCGCCACTTTATCGAAGACCGTGCTAATCTGGGTTTTGGTAAATTTGGAGCCAATACAACACATCTGGCGCCAATCTGGAGCATCAAGCGCCAATCTGGTGCATCATGCGCTAGAATTCAAAAAATCGTTGTTTTGTCTCTAAATTTCGTCATTTTTGCTACCTTTTGCTCGAAATGCCTAAAATTGATATACTTGCAACAAAAACATGAAAATAACATTCTTTAAAGTGCATTATCACCAAAAATAAGCATAAAATATTTACTTAAAATTGCATATTATTTTGGTGTATAAAAAATCCCCTAATCTTAAATGTTGTTTGTCCTCAAGTGACACTTTTACTACATAAAAGCATATGAATTAGGATAGAGACTAACTTATAACTTCTATACTTTTGTTCAATAAATAAAATAGTAAAATTTAAGAAAAACTTTAATAACTTAGATTCAAATCCTAAGTCTAAGAGTACTTATTAGTTAATTTTAAGATTTCTGAATCTCTATTCGTTTCAATAAGAATTGCAATTTGTCATATCATGAATATTTAGAAAACTCATATTAAAAAGAACTTGAGGAAAACATTACTAATAATGCTACTAATATTCCAATATATATTTAGAAAATGTAAAAAAGCTTTTTCCTTAAGTTGATTCAAGTGAAGCCAATTTTTTATTAGACATCTTCTCAAGCTTCTCCTCACTTTTTTTTTCTTTTCTTTTTCTTTTTCTTTTCTTTTTCTTTTAGGATATTTTCAAACCTTTTTTTTTCAAGTGAAGATTACTATATCTAGAGAGCCTTTAATAGTTTTGAACTTCACTATCATCTTCTTACGGTCAAAACTTCTTACCTTTCTTCACTTTATAAATTCACATTAGTTTATGATTTTCATAAAGTCTCATTCTTTTCTTCTTACATGAAAATCTGAAATTCTTAATACTTCAAAAATACAATTTCCTTTACTTTAAATAGAAAAACTTTGTCTTATCTTATCATATCAAATATCTTTAACTTTAGAATTGACCTTCATTATTAAATATTTTTACTTAAATTTAACATAACATTCATAAACATAAGTATAGTCATTTAAAGTTAAATCTTAAGTTAAATTAATTTTAAAATTATTCTTACTTATGGACAAATAAAATTTAGTTTACTTCTTTTTAAAAGAAATTTTCTTCCTCTTAAACTTAAGTTTTAAAGTATTTTAAAAATGTTTTAGCACAAAATATAGTTGGTGAAAGAAAGCAGTAAATTCATGAAAATAAAAACTAACTTGTAGAGGTTTTCTGACTATGAAACTGGGCTATGTTATACTGTAGGTATTACCTTCAAAAACACATACAAAATTCAAAGCATTAAATGATACATAATATATTCTAAAGAATTTGCTGGGAACTAAAAATAGAAATAAAAACTAAAAATACTAAAAATGCAAGAAAAGTAAAAATTTACAGTCACTATTGTAATTTTAAATCCGCAACACAAAATAAAAGTTTGTTCTACTACAGTTTCAAATGCCAACCAAATAACATCCAAATAACATACAAACAAACAAATAAACAAATAAACAAATAAACTCCATAAAATATCAATCTTCATCATCTTCCTCATAATCATCATCTTCTTCCTCCTCTTCTTCTTCTTCTTCTTCTTCTTCTGGAATAGGAGCATAAGGAGTGAAGCTGGGGCAAGTAGGAAGTTCCACATTGGATTCACCCCTCAGATATCTCATAATAGCATCCTCGAACGCTATATCATGTTGAACTCTCCTTTGTTAATACTCATTATGATAAGCATTTCTTGCTCTAATCTCTTCAATTTGGTTTCAAATATTTACTATATCCAATTGTTGAATCATGTGTTGGTCCAAAATGTTTTCTAGTGATGCAAGGCAAGAAGTAGAAGCCCCTGCAACTGATGTAGAGGGTCTATCGATTCTTCCACCCCTAGATTCAACAAATGATTCAACTCTCTGAATCATATGCTTCCTAATAGGATTTTGTGGTTGTAAACTTTCCTCATTTCTATGAGACTCCACTCTTGATTGCTCACAAGGAGTGAAAATCAGGGCAGTGTAACCTAAGCCACTAGTTGAAGAGCTCTTAGCTATACTCCGTGCATGATGAACTATAAGAGCACCAACATCTATTGCTTTTATGTTTTGAAAGAAATAGTTCAATATAGCTCTATCCTTTGTTACATCGGCTAGATGATTTGATAGTAATAATTTAGCATAAATGAAGTGGTGTCATACCTTTGACTGAATAGTCATCATTGAAGAGGAGATGTTAACTATATTATTATTTTTAATCCTCTGTTATCCTCTTCCATCAATCAAAAATACAATCACTTCATCTAGTGATGAATCACTCATCATAAATGTAGCATATTCATCAAAAAATACATTCCTCAGCCTATAAAAAGCATTGATCCTTTCTGCAGTAAATTCAACTAGATTACCTCTTACAAGGATGTGATCGTAGTCAGTGAATCTCAAGGTGGCATAAAACTTCCGAATCATTTTTACAATCGCTACTGCAGTGAAGTAGCAAAACCATTCCCAATTTCTGGCAGGGATCAACCTCTCAATCTTGCCAATCGGGTTAGGAAATGCCCATTCCTTGATCAATCTTCTCGATTTTTTTTTAGTGTTATAACTGTGTTGGGATTTCAAATTATAAAATCTTCGTGCATCAAAATCATCTAACCTTCCTCTCTTCACTCATCGAGCCATTTAAAATTCTATCAAATTTCAAATAAATTTCAAATAAAGTACAAAATAAAAAATCTAACTTCCCAAGTAAGATTATTTGGTAAGAAACTTTTCCCATGAGTTTTCTTCAAGGTTTTTCATCAAAAATCCAAACTTTTGGATTTTCCATAATGTTGGAAAAATCTATGGTGAAAATAAAAAATTTATAAGTTAAAGTAAAGGTCTTACCAAGAGAAGATAAAATCTATGATTTTTGGCCTCTTAAATCTTCTCTATCGCGCTCAATGTAAAGCCCTAGGTCAAGGTTTAGACATAGGAGACGACCCAAACATTAACAATGAAGTTATAACGGTGCGATTTTGCATTTTTTTAGGCAATCTGGAATTTTTAGAAATTTGGTGCATCTTGCGCCAAATCTGGCACATCATACGCCAACTCTCTATAAACCAGCACATCATTTGCCAATTTGACGCATCTTGCGCCGAAGTCTTAATTTTTCCAGATTTTTTTTTCTGTGAAATTTGCTCCATACCACTGTACGTATACCTTTAAATAACTCAAATGAATCTTTATAAGCATAACTAAACATTACTCTAACATCAATCTTTCACAACCAACACAAAACTCACTTTTATATATAAAATATGCACAATTACAAACTAATATTTTCCAATCCAACAAACATCTATTTCAGTGTTTAAAGCAAACCAAAACATCCTAACACTGAAATCTAAAAATCAAAATACCAAACACAAACATCCATATAGTTCAACAATAAAAGTAAATACAATCCAACACAACAAAATTACTAAAACAAGCAGTAATAAATAAAATGTTTCGTCCATAGATTAAGTTCAAACATATTCTTCACTATAGTTATCTTGGATATCTTCCATAGATTGGTAGAGTACATAAAAGTTGTAGAAGGTTCTATAAGGAAACACATCTATTGAATCCTCCCCAATCCACGCATGTTCCTTGAACATACGTACCAAACCATCTACAATACGACCAATATGCTCAAAATTTTCTTTAGGTCTCCAATCCAAGTGATCCAACATTTCAGAAACATTCCCAATTGTATGCATAAGATTCTCCACCTCTTTTTCTATCTTCTGGATCTTTTTCAAAAGTGCATTCGAACTGAAGTAAGGTTGAATAGGTGATGAATTAAAGGATGCTTGATACATCAGTACATTCATATCATTCTTATATACCATTCCATTACAGTTGCAATAGACTTCTGGATCCATCGGCTTCCAAGGAAGAAGCACTTTTTCCCAACTCCCATAAGGTACTTGTGATTGACTGCATAGTAGTAAAATAGTGGATGGATGTCCAAGTCTAGCTGCAGATCCATTAACAATCAAACCCAAAATTGATTTCACAATGATTGCTCCAATATCAATAGGCTTTCCAGTTTGAATACAGTAATTTAGAATAGCACTCTCCTTAGTTACCTTACTGATTTTCATAGTATGACGTAATTTTGATGCAATAAAGTAGTTTCATGCCTTAGAATCAGGATTTAACAACGATGATGAAAAACATATATTTCCATCATCTCTGGCCTCCCAATTCGCATCTTCATCCGTAAGGTATCGATTGACTTCATTCATATTATCTCTCGTAGGGGTAAAATTCACGTAATGTCATATAGGCACATTTTTAATAAAAAACATCTCGTTTATTCATGAAGGAGTGAATTGCACAAACTTGCCTCCCACATAGACAATTCCTTGGTTAATTCCATGAAGATTTTCATAAAACTCTTTTGCCACAAGAATGATTATGGTGGCAGAAGTGAAACAAAGCACGTCCTAACGTCTGTGCGCAATAATCTCTTCAACTCGAGTATTCGATGTATTGAATCCTCAATTCACAAACCCCCATTCTTTGATTAGCCTCTTCTTCACTAGAACACGATCATCCAACTTCTGCGCATCGAAACTGACAAACTTTCTCTGGTTGAAAATTCCAAATCTAGAAACATTTTTAGGGTGGGACGCCATTGTAATTGAAATCTAGTGACTCTTCCCTTGTTTTCCCCTCTAAAATGGACTTTGGAATCAGTTTTTGGGAGTTATAAGGAGTAGAACCCACCAAAAATTGTCAAAAAAACCCCTTTTAAAACATTTTAAGTCATTTTCATTGTTGTGACGTACATGTGCCAATTTTGGTGCATCATGTGCCAGCTCTCTCGAATGTGGCACAACATGCGCCAGTTCTAAAAAATTTGCATTTCTATTTTGATAAAAAATTCTCAATTCTTCCATAAAATTAGGTAAATAAAATTATTTTTAAATTATTTTCTCAAATACACGAACTCTATGAAAACACAAATATAAATATAAATAAAATATTCTGAACAAAAACTTGGAATCAAAATAAACAATGATAAGAATAGGTTCTCTCCCACAAAGTGCTTGGTTTAATGTCGTCAGCCTGAAATTCCCAGTCTTTATTCTGGGTGACCCAACGTTATAGTTTCTTTAAAAACTGGTCTCTGACCATCAAATTATGGTTTCAATCTATGCCCATTTACTTTAAACATCCTTCCAGTTTTAGGATCTTCAATATTAACAGCTCCAATAGAGATAGACTTTTACAACTCTCAATTGTCCTTTCCACCTATACTTCAGTTTTCTAGTAAATAATATCAATATTGTATTGTAAATCAAACCTTCATGTCCAGGGTCAAATTCCTTTTTTATTATCTTTTGATCATGTCATTCTTTCATTCTTTCCTTATAAATCCTAGCATTATCATAAAATTCCTTACTAATTTCTTCATGCTCATTCAAGCGCAATAATCTTTTCTCACCTGCTTCTTTTAAATTGAAATGAAATTTCTTTATAGCCCAATAAGCTTTATGGTCCAACTCCAATGGCAAGTGAAGTGTCTTCCCAAATATTAATTTATAAGGGGAAATACCTATGGGTGTTTTATAAGTTGTCTTGTATGCATAATGTCGTATCTAATCTAACAAATTAATCCATTTTACGAGGATTTACAATATTTTCCAAAATTCTCTTAATTTTACGATTAGATACTTCTGCTAAATCACTAGTCTTGGGTTGATAATTAGTCGTAATTTTATGAATTAAACTATATTTTTCTACCAATCTTGCAATTGTTGCATTTCTAAAATGAGATCCTCAATCAGTAATGATTACTCTAGGCATTCTATATCTTGTAAAAATATTTTGAATTAAAAATTTTGAAACACTCTCAGCATCACATCAAGGTAAAATGAATGCTTCAATCCATTTTAAAATCTAATCTACTACAATCAATATATATATATATATATATATATATATANTTATTATAATCGCAATAAAAGTAAAGATAAATATGGGTTGCATCCCATAAAGCGCTTGGTTTAACGTCGTCAGCCCGACCTATTCAGGTGTCATTCAGGTTGACCGATCATTAAAACCTCTTTAAAATTTGGTCTTTTACCCTCATAATATGGTTTTAATATATGTCAATCATTAAAATCTCTTTAAAATTTGGTCTTTTACCCTCATAATATGGTTTCAATCTATGTCCATTTACTTTAAATATATTTCTCATTTTCTGATCTTTAATTTCAATAACTCCGTAAGTATAAACTTGAGTCACAGCAAAAGGGTCCTAACCAACGAGACTTCAATTTCCTAGGAAATAACTTCAGCCTAGTGTTGTAAAGTAAGACTTTTTATCCTGGTTCAAAGTTCTTCTGGTTAATCATCTGATCATGCCGTAACTTTATTTTTTTTTTATAAATTATGTCGTTATCATAAGACTCATTTCTTAATTCTTCTAATTCATTTAATTGTAACAATCTCTTCNTTCCTTCATTAATCCGCCTCCATTACAACCCAATGTAGCTGCCATGGGAATATATGGAGCACCTGTGGGGCATCCAGTTCCAGGCCACATTGTTTCTGCTGTTGGAACTCCAGTTATGCTTCCTCCTGGCCATGCTCCTTATGTTATGCCGGTCACTTATCAGATTCCTCCAACAATGCATCAATAGGGTTGAGTCAACTCGGTGTATATTTTTCGAAGCAGATGGCTCGATGAAGAAACGAAATTTGGGAGCTGATGTATTAGTTGGTGAGTTCAGCAGAGGTGATATGTTTAGTGATGGGCCACATTTTATNAATCCTTTAGTATCTCCTCCTTTGAACTCCAAAACAAAATGTTCAAAATTTGAACCAATCCCTTTTATATTTCTTCATCCAATATCTTTGAAATATCCTTACCATTTGAACTCTTTAAAGGTATTTTTTCTTGATTCTATTGAGAGTATTCTTAAGTAACTTCTGTTACCTAAGATGTAATTAACTATAGGGGCTTGCCCTTATAGGAAGCTTTTCCCGAACCCAGCATAATGTAAACCCTGTTTAATTTCTTATATTAAATAGGGGAACTTGTCGGCCAATATATTGGTTTCGTAGATCAAACGGATGTCATAACTTTCTCTAGTTTATTTGATCAAGCCTTACCCTCAATTCTTGTATTCATCCTTAGAGATAGATACAGGATTTGAGGTAAAGCGCTCTTTCATCTAAACTATGAAAATTATGGGGTCAATTTGACTTCATCTTTTTCAAAACTAAAATTTTTAATGTCCTTCCGAAGCGGGTAACGGGATTTCAATTCTGATTACCGACAGCTTCTTACGGTCAAACCCCACACCAAAAAAATAGTGTCGACATGCTTGCAGTGTTTAAAGATGTTAATCATTAATTATGCTATCTTCTAAATCTGATCAATTGAGTTTAAATATCGAGCCTAGGTCACTACTAAGCCTTTAACAATCGTGATGGGTGAAATGGTGTTTATCAAGATTTTGATTTCAGTAACATATATCCATATCAAAAGGTCAAACCATCCTCAATTTTGGGTTTAAGAAAAGTAAACTATCATATTTCCGACTTAAGCCCATCACCTAAGAATCGCTTGATCTCAGTTGACTTCCAAGTTATGAAGATTAGGGGGATTATGATTTTGTTGATGTCGTGCAAGGCTGGTGGATGGGTTTCTATCCTTTAACCCCATTGTATTTCAATCATCCAATCATATTTATTATGATCAAAATTATCCATTTTTCCCTTGGTTAATCCTAATATTTTGATTAAAGCACCAAAGTCTAAAATGACTACTTTGCCCTTGAGAATCTTCACCTCATAACTCATCAAACACAACTCAAATGATTTTTTAGGGTTTAGAGTGTCATATCCTAGAGGTAATTATAAAGTTAGAGGAGAATATGTGAACCTCTAAAAAAATTTGATTTAATTTAGATAATTATTTAAATTTAGAAGATAGGATTTTCAAAAGTTAATTTATTTAATTATTTAAAATAAAATTTATATTTATGAAAAAATTATTATGAGGTTTTCTAAGGTCAAAGAAACACTTAGACAAAACATCATGATTTTTTGAATCAAATTTCAGTTATTATTATTTAATTTTTAATCAATTTCAATAATTAAATTGAATAGAAATAATATTTTAATTGAAAAAATCATTTTTATATTTTTAATATACTTCTCTGAATTAAAAAAACGCAGAGAATGAAATCTTATACTTTTGTGATTTTTAATTTTTTTATTATAATTATTTTAGTGGGAAAACATGAAAAATTCATTTTTAAGCCTTTAAATTTTATTTTCAACTTAGAAAAATTAGTAAAAAATGTCTTAATAAATTTAAAGTGATCAAGGGACATTCCCACTCATTTTGAACCATTTTTTGTAATTTTAAAATTTTTATTATTTTAATTATTTTTAATACAAAATACATTTTAAAAATGAAATATTTTCAAAAAAATGGTTTTTTTTTTTATAAAATACCCCTAATCACAAGGAACTCAGAGAAGCAATTTTCATAATTTTTCTAAGCATATTTAATTTTATATAATTATTTTTATACAAAAAAAGCAAGGCTTCCTTAAAAATCCATTTTAGTACTTAGACTAAGTCAAATAATTTTGATATTTTTACAGTGGATAAAGTGACTTTTATGGACAGTGGAGAACTAACTTTGTCAATTTTTTATAAGTGTATAATTTACATAAATTAATATAAGGTTTATGCATTTAATTATATATAGAAATGTACAAGATGATTCAATGCATCACAATATTTTTCCTAGACTTCTCTGACTATAGGAAACCTACTAAAATTATTTCCATAATTTTCTAAGAGATATTTTGATTATTATAATAAAAATAGCCAAAATGGTCACCTTGGCTTGAAAATTAGGGCTAGAAGCATAGGAATGTCCTCTGACCTTGGAAAAATCAGAAGACATAGCCTCTATGATGAGGAAAGAACTCTCAAAATTTCAAGTCATGGTGAGCAATATTTAACATGGAGAATAAAAATACCATAGACGATATTTAATTCATTAAAAATCAGAGAATAAGAAAATAATTTTTTTATTTTTAGCCCACATTATTCTCCTCTATTCACTGAGTAAGAGGGTATTTTTTCTTATTTTTATGATTTTTTTCTACACAAAGTTATGCATTTTTAAAGTTATGGGCATCTAAATAAATAAGAAAATCCTTATTTTTCTATTTAAGTGACACGACACTGCGTCAACCTACGGCGGCTCCAAAGCTCCTCACAGCTTCTTCTAGTTCGGTGCCACCATCCAACTCAGCGCTGACTCGGCCCGTGGTTCGTGTTCCATTCCTTCATCTGGCGCAATATCGCCCGTTGGTTGGATACACGCGCGATTGGATGGCTCTCCGTTATCGTACCCAAGTGACCTAACTCGTAAGTCGTTCTCACTAAAACCTTAAGATCTTCATCTAGACTAAACCAAATCACATGGTGTTTGTTTCTAAACCTTCATCTACTCAAGACAAACATATCTATGTAGTTGATCAAGTATAAAATCAAGCTATTACAAATGGAGAATCAAAATAAGCTCGGGCTAGAGTTAAAGCTCAATACCTTTGTCTGAGAGGGGTGGCCTCAATTAGATGGTTGTGGTAGCTTTTATTGGACCAAACGAAACTCTGGATGAATTTTTGTGCCCTGGTGAATCATCTAGGTATGAATTCGATCAAGCTCGATTTCAGGTGTTGATCAAAGTATATGCTAGGGGCTATTTCAGAGGAGGCTTTGATGGGGAATCAACTCCTCTCACTGTGAGGATGGTGTGTGCACAATTAATTTGAGTTTGGTGGACTGTGGAGAGATGTCCTGGTTTTAGCTGAAAATTTGAGCTCAAATTTGGGCTTCCACAGTGGGAATCAGTGGGGGAAAATGGTGGCAGTAAGCTTAGGAGTTCTTAGAGAGTGCCTGAGAGCAATTGTACTGAGTTTCCCCAATGATTTTTATCACACCTTGCTTTGGCCATGGAGGATTTGATTAAATAGAGGAGCTTAGAGGGAAGCTCAGGGCAAATTGATGGGTGCAAAGAGCTGCTTAGGTGGAGGGCTGAGGAGCTCTAAAGAGCCAGTGGGATGAGGTGGCTTATATGGTTGAAATTGGGTTTGATTTAGTGGTGGTGGCTCTCAGTTTTGGCTCCTCCAGTGACTAGGGTGGCTGGTCATGGCAAGGGAGGTGCTTAGGTAGCTCAGGAACCTCAAAGGAATCTGTCACAACCATTAATTTGCGTTGGTGATAGGTTTTGGCAAAAATATCTTTAGCTTTAGCAATTTAGGAAACAAATCCCTTGATTTAGGAGACATTTTGTCCATGGCTCATCTAGGTTGGGTTAAGTATGGTTTAGCCTGGTCCAAGGGGGTGGGGGGGGGCTTAGTGGTTGTGGAGTCATAAATTTAGTGGTCTTAGGATGGTTAAGTTAATTTTGGATATGGATCCAATTTTTTGTCCAAATGGCCAAAGGTTGGCTTTGGGTTAGGCTAGCCATAACTTTTAGCCTAATTTATTGATCAAAATTGTGTAGATGATTGTCATGAAGATTTTTTGTGAAGGATTGAAGTGATTTTGAGTTCATTTGGAAGCTCAATTTGAAGGATTTTGGGATTTTGGTCAATTTGGGCATAATGGACTAGACTTGGGTCTAGGTTGGGCTAATGCCAAATTTATGATTGAAAATGGTCTATAGGAATGTTATAAAGAGTTTTCAACATGAATTTGGTGCCAATTTTGGGTTTAGGGCATTCAATTTGGTGGGATTAGGTCATAAGGCCAATTTAGGGTAAATTTGGGGATTTTTTAATTTCAGTCACAATTGAGAGCAATTGAGGCTTTAAGAAGGCCAATTGAAGGTCAACTTTGATGTTTAGGAATGTTATGAAGAATTTAGGGTCCATATTGAGGTAATTTAGTAGGCTATGGAGTTCAATTTGGTGGGATTAAGTCATAGGGCCAAAATTGGGGGTTTTGATTTAGATCAAAATTGAGCTCAAAGAATGGGCTAATTAAGCTTGTATTTGGTTTGGATTGATCATATGAAAGGTTAATTTGAGTTTATGATTGAAATTGAGGGTAATTGGGGCCTAATTGATGGACATTTGAGGTGAATTTGGAAAAATTGAGCCTTTAAAGACAATCTGGGGGTCTTGGTCAAAATGGTCAAATTGGCCAAGTTGGGTTCAATTGAATGGTTTAAATTGACTTTAGGAAAATTTGAGGTGATTTTGTAGGTTTTGGAAAAGTTTAGGGTGTCAAGGGTATTTTGTAAATTTGGCAAATTTAGGGGATTTTGGTAATTTTAAAATTTTTTGGGTGGTTTTGGGTAATTTGGGTATTTTAAAATGGTTTGAAATTATTTTTTAACAAATTTGGGTATTTTGGGTGAATTTGAGGATTTTGATTAAATTTAGGGTTTCAATGGCATTTATGTAATTTGTGTGGGTTTAGGGGCAAAAGGCCAAGTCAGGCAAAAGGCTAGTGGGTTTAGGGGACCATCTACATGGGTCTCCCAAAATATCAAAGGATCAAATTCAACAATTTTGGGTTCAGGGTTTGTGAGTGATTGTGGGTGAAAGTGAGTGCAAGTGAGTGAACTAACTCCAGACCAACACCTAGGGTCAACCCTATGGTCAATCAGTCCTATGGGAATTCTCATTGAGATCCTCCACCTACTAAGTGCTAGAGGTTAGGTCCAATATGTAGAACTTCAAGTCGAGCAAGGAGGAGTTTAGAATTTCTAATGGTGAGGGTTCCTTTTCTAGTTTTCTAAGAATAGTCAACATGAAAGTTCTATGGCTAGACCTTAGGCAACTAAAGAGGGAAAATTAAACCTCAACCAAAAGTAAGGTCAATATTTCTTTAATTACTATTAAAATTAATAAAAAAAATTTATAAAATTATATAAAAAAAGTATATTTTCATTTTTTATTAATAGTAAAGTCTTTAGTTGTGTATGCGTAGTACAGGACCTTCGGGACTTGTATTGTACGATTCAGAACTAGAGAGGACTGTTAGCAAATTTCCAAAAATAAAAAAGACTTCATTAATTTATAGAAGAAATGACGAATAATCAACAAAACAATTTAGATAATCAAATTCCAGATAACAAAAATCATAAATAACATAGACCATTAAGAGATTACGTTAATCCTATAAAAGATGAAATTCACTTAAGTATAAAAACTTATTTCGTAGAAGCTAACACATTTGAATTAAAACTTTTTATTAAAAAAATGGTGCAGAACAACTAGTTTGGGGTAACTTCGTCTGAGGATCCAAATTTACGTTTAACAAGTTTTCTAGAATTGTACTCTACATTTTGTTAAAACAGTGTGTCAAACGACGTTATTAGAATTAAACTTTTTCCTTTTTTCCTTAAGGGATAAGACTAAAATTTGGTTGAATTCATTAGCACTTGGATCGATTAGGACATGGGGTGACTTAGCCCAAAAATTCCTTGCTAAATACATCCCAACTTCAAAAATTGTTAAACATAGAAATGATATTGCCTCATTTTGCTAATATGAAGGTAAGTCAATATATGAAGCCTGGGAAAGATTCAAGGAACTTCTTAGGAATTTTCTGCATCATGTTATGCATGATTGGTTAATTATTCAAACTTTTTACAATAGTTTAGTGGGAACCTTAGATCTATTATTGGTGTTGTCGCTGATAGTTCTCTCATGTCGAAGTCATTTGATGAAGCTTACTCTTTAGTTGGAGAGATGGCTACAAACAATTTTTAATGGCTTTCTAAAAGGATAAATCCTAGAAAGGTATCTAGCATGCATGATACTGATGTGCTTTCAATTCTTACTTCTCAAGTTGCGTAATATTTAGGAAGTTGCTTCAACTTGGAATGAACCAACCTCAAATATCTCCTGTAATTGAGGAAAATTCATTAGGATAGATGGTTCTAGCACTTCACCATTTAAGACCTTAAATGAAATTAACAATAGTCCAAAAAACCCTTAATCCAACTTTTATAACCCATAACAGTCCTAACTTTAACTGAAATAATAATTCTGGCGGGGAAAATTAACAATGCAAAAATAACCAAGTAAACCCTTTAAGAAATATGAATGATAATGGTAGTACCAACTATAAACATTCTTATCCACCATGCTTTAACAATAATCCATAATCTAAGTAGCAAAAGTTATCTTTATAAAAAGTTCTATTGCAAATGGGGAATCAACTAGAAAACAAAGGCACAACCATTTTCTGCAGTTTTTGAACCACTACGTTAGGAGTTATTGGTAATTTTAAGCAGTTCAACATAATATTTTAGAAGAGGAAAAGAGAAGAGGAACGAAAGAGAACCTCCAGGAGCAGGAGGAACATCTGGGAAGCCAAGGAAAGTGTGGAGGAAGGCCAAGAAACTCTAGGGAGACTTAGGGTTTGTATGTTTACCACCTTTTCTTGAGTGTTTGGTGAGGTCCTTGAGAAAATATTGTAAGGGTGTCAATTCATCAGTGCAATGAGGACTTGGATCTAGTGTTGGGAGGAACTTTTCATCTCTTAACAGAAGAAAAGCTAAGTATTGCGTTTACATTTGTCATGTAATTTTTGTAACACATACTTAAGTTTCTGTCGAGAATACCAGGACTTACATCATTGTGACACACATACTTTGGGTTTGCTTATGGAATCTTTAACAAATCAGTCATCACGAGATCCCAAAAATCCTTCAAGGTTCTCTACCCATACCTCATGGCGACCACCGCTATTAATAGGTTGCCAGGTCCAAGGTACACGCATATGACCCAACATAAGAAACAAAAATTATATATGTCAAAATATAAAATAAGGTACATAACGAAATAATCAATTGTATGGGGTATTCATCTTATCAACCTATTCAATTACTGTATAAGTTTACAAAGTCCACCTGACTTACTAGAAAAAAACACCACAAAATCTGTTGTGATTGATTGAATTAAATAACTAGTGGAACTAGCTAGCCGTCCAGCTTGATATAGGTGTTTGGCTAACGTGTGCTGATCAAATTGTGTGATTGATCTATCTAGTGGGACTGTTGTGCTAAATTGGCTTGTCAAACCAACCAATTAACTCACAACTTGACTTGAACCCAATCTTGGGGACCCTAAATAAATAAGTGAAAGAACTACAAATTCATTTCAAATAGTAATATAAAAAAATAAAAGAAATAAAACAACAGACTAATTTTACTTGGCTAAAGGTTGCTGCAGAGAAAAGTTAGGCTCATAGCCAATCAGATAAAATGATTTTGATACAAGAAAATATAAGCTAGAAACTATTTTTTTAAAATTTTAATCATAATAATTTAAAAATTTTAATATATTTTAATGTGAGTTTAATATAAAAATATTTAACCCTTATCTCAAAATAAATATACAATTTTAAAAAATAAATGAAATTTTAGTCAGATGTCTATTTCGTCACCAATTTTTTGTCCCTTTGTTAGAATGTCGAGGAGGATTCGTTCGCCCCCAAATCGAATCGTTGACTCAAAAAAAACGCACGTGATAAATAAAATTCACGAGATCCTGCTGATCTCAACGAATGCTCACTTGTCAAGCTACCCAGACGTTACAATTCAAATGACATTTTCCTGAACGATTCAACTTACTAAATAAAAATCCATATAATTTGTACTATTAAAATATATCTTTAGTTCTTGAATATTGACTTTAATAATTTCTTAAGAAAAGTATTTTGATTAAATTAGATTCAATGCCAGCTATTCAAATAAACGTGCGATTATTTGTTTTTAACTATAGAGAATATGGACATGTTCAAAGTGTACTCATCAATAATATGTAATCATTTAGAATAAGTATATGCTTGACACGATAATATAAAATTGATTTAATTTTTTTTTTTGAAATTAATAAAATATATGATTAAAGATTTATTTAATAATATTTACAACATATTTAAATTATCTAGCACTTTATGATAAATATTAAATTTAATTATTTTTATAAAATTAAAATAAATTAAATGGTGTAAGAGAATTTATGAAATAATTAGAATTAATTTTATATGTTCATTTGTATAACATAATTGATTTTTTTCTTCATATTATATTGTCGGTAAAATTTCTTGTCATAGATGTATTGTTTTCATGTAGTCATAATATAGAAGCCGATATATAATAATAATTTTGTTTGGAAGCAGATCTCAAAGATGACATTTCTTCAAAAAACCAATTTATGAAGTTTCCAGTGAAACAAAAAGGCAGCAGTAAACACTCAAATTGATTTCACCGCTTCCCCGTTTCTCCTACAGATTACCATATATATATATATATATGAATATATGGGAAGTTCTAGAGAGAATAAAGTGATGCAGTTAGTTATGGTAAACACATATACTGATTTGGGAACCACTATTATGAAATCATTTTTTATGGTGGGAATTAATTCTCATTAATACCCTTTTGCAAGCTGACGGATGGAGAAATGACTGACAATCCTGAAACTTTCGTTTGGAGTGGTTATTTGTAATTATGTATGTTGGTTGGTCCTGAGTGTGTATATACTCAATTTTGATATGATTAGCATTGATGTGGTCGTGAAGTGATAGTTGATCTCAATATGTTTCGCCCTTGCATGGAAACTGGGATTGTTAGCTAGTGATATAGCCAGAATGCTGCCACGATATATTAGAGTTGATTTTTTAAGATCAATCTCAAGTTCTTCAAGAAGTCAGCGGAGCAAGAGAATGTTTGTGGTGGTGGTAGCTAGTGCCGGTATTCAACTTTGGAGGAGGACCTTGCCACATTAGATTGTTTCTTTTTCGTCCAAAAAATGAGTGTATCGTCGAGAAAAGAACACACTCCTGTGGTTGTTTTTCGGACTTTTTGGTCCCCAACCCAATCAGCATCAGCATATGAATAGAGTTGTAGATTGCCAGGTTGAATTAGCATGTCAAATTGACTAGTTCCTTTCAGTTATCGAAGAAGATGTGGTTAAAAGTTTGTGGTGGGTGATTGTGGGAGAATGCATGTGCCGACACAAGCAGTTTACTTCATAGGCTAGGTCTGGTCGCATTATCGTAAGGATTGAAGGCTACTTGTCAGTTGAAAATATAGGATGGGGTTGTGAAAAGGGGTGCTCGATAATACCGATGCCGGTTTGAGGGCCGATATAGAGTATTAGTAGGAGAGAAATCGTTCATTCCTGCAACTAGTGTAAAAGACATGAACCCTTAGATTTTTGAGGCCCAGAAAACACCCAATTAGACCAAGTTGTTTCTCGTTGAACCTTACAAACATAGTGTTGGTAATCTGTTTTATAGCTACAGGATCATTTCAAGTCGCCAATATATCATCAACATAAACGAGCATAAGTATGTGAGTGTAATTCTTGTGATAGTGAAGCAAGGATGGATCAATCTTGCTGAATTGGAAGCCTATTGTGATAAAAAAAAACTCAAAGAAAGTGATGAACCACTGGCGAGGAACCTGTATAAGGCTATATAAAGATTTCTTAAGCAAGCTTACATGGCTGAGAAATTGTGGATCTTGGAACCCTGCAGGCTGCTTCATGTAGACTATTTCATCAAGAGTATTAAGGAGGAATGCATTAGATATGTTGAAGTGGAGATGGTTCAGATGTAATGAAGAGTTACCATGATGAGAATTCAAATGGTGGGAATTTTAGCTACCAGGCCAAACAATTCTTGGTAGTTGATTCCAAATTCTTGCTTGTTGTCTTTAGCAAATAAGTGGGCCTTATAAGGTGTGACATGACCTTGTGAGGCAAATTTCATGGTATAGGTTCATTTTGAGAAAAGGAACGATTGATCAGCTGGTGCAGGTACTAATCTCTAAGTAACTTTACATTGAAGAGCATTAAACTCTTCATCATGGCATTCTCTTATGTGAATACTTGGAAGCTTGGCTGAAGCAGGTAGGGTTAGGCAAGTGTTGACTTTGATGAAGTATGTTTAATTTTTGGAGAGGTTTTATATGTCCGATTTTGGTTATGGTCATCATATGATGTGGGGGATGGATTGGGGAGGTGTGTAGTTGTGGTTGAGGGGACACAACATGATTAGATGGTGTGGTTTCCTGAGGAGCTATAATAGAGTTTGAAAGAAGTTGCTTGGGTGATTTGGGTTGAAGGGTTGATGTGGGTTGAAGAAAGTATAAAGGAATAATGGTTGAATTGGTAGGTTTTGTTGATTGGATCATAGGGGAAGGTTTGTGGAAATGGAAGGTGGTTTCGTTAAATACCATGTGTCGGAAGATTATGAATTTCTTGGTAGTGGTATCGTAACATTTGTAACCCTTATGATGTAGAGAGTAACCCAAGAAGATGCATTTTGTTGATTAGGGTTCATCTTTGTGTGTTGTTTGAGGTTTCCTCCATGTGTAGCATGCATAAAAAAAATGCGGAGGTGAGCTTGTTGTGGTGGGGATTGATGTAGGTGTTCATATGGTGATATGTTATGTGTAGTTTTAGTGGGCATTCAATTTAGAAGGTGAACTGTTGTGATTAGATCATCAAGCCAAAAATTATACGACGAATGAGCTTAATGTAGTAATGCACGAGTGGTATCCATAAGATGGTGTAGAGGAATGAGTATTGATGAATGATACATTGATTGGTAAGGACTTTGTTGGTGTTCATGGTTATTATATTCTCGTCCACCATCAGGTCGGGGGGAGGGTCTTAATTGTGGTGTTGAATTGGATTTGAAGTAGTCAAAGAAATTTTTTGGTGATTTGAGTAATTTGAGATTTAGTATGCATAATAAAGACCCAAAAAAACTTAGAAATATCATCGACAAATGTAACATAGTACATATAGCCATTATAAGATGGAATTGGGGATGGACCCCATACATCACAATGAATGAGCTCATGTAATATGTATTTGCATCTTATTGATGATACAAAAAGTTATTTGTAACTTTTAGTAATATTGTAAGTGCTACAAAATTTATAAATGGATTGTATATATATAGAATGTCATTGGAAGATAGTTGAGATAATGCACGAGTGGGGATGCCCCAATCTTTTGTGTCAAAGTCCCCGCTATTATGTTTTGGAGAGGGAGTTAACAAGGACTTGTGGTTGATGTGTCGAGTAAGGAATGGAGTTGAGACCGTTAGAGCTGTTTCCCTAAAGGATTGGTCGTTGAGTAAGTGAATCAGAGATGGAAAATCAAGAGGGATCAAATGAAATGATGAGATTGGTATATTTAATGAGTTTATGAACGAAAAGCAAGTTATGGAGATTGAAGGTGTGTGATGAATTTGAGACAGTTTAAGCTTACACTGGGGGGAAGGGATGATGCATTGCCTTTGTGTTAAATGGGGATCACTTGCTCATTGTCAACTATGACCTGATCAGTACCGGGGTAAGGAATGACAGGTTGGAGTTGATTGATATCAAATGCGATGTTGCTCCTGAATCTCGGATGCATTCCTTGGATGTAGCAAGAAGGGCTTGTAAATGAGTTGTTGGAGTATAATTTAGGTTGGTCTATGCGGAAACATAGATGTTGAATGTACTTTCTTATGGTTGATTTAGCAGATAATAAATAAGAGATTTGCTTACCTCTATCCTCGGGATTCATTGGATGAGCCTCCTTGTTGATTCCTGCCTCTGCACCTATAGTTATTCCTTGTGCATCCATGAGAGAAATTGTGTGTCGTTTGTGATAGTTTGGATGTTGCATTCTTGACATTCTTGGTTGTTGATTGATCTCTTCACTTATTAGCGAGGAGTAGAGGTCTTCAAGTGCAATTGGTTAGCACTATAGGATGAGGGAAGTCCATTGAGTATATATAGAATTATGTCCCCTTGATTGATTGATCCATCAGCTTGTATTGAATCTACTAGTTTGCAAATTGATGTTGCATAGTGTTTTCCTTCATCGAGATATGGTGTAATTTGTTCTTTAACTGGATCACTCGAGACCTTGTAATTTGCTTTCCAATGTGCTCCATATGACAGCTGTAGATTGTAAATGTAGGATGTAAGGGAGAATGACAAGATTAATTGTGGGGTAAAGCTAGGATATAAGGTTTTGATCAATGAGGTGCCACTTCTAAAATTGTGGGTTCTCTGAGCTGGAGTTGGCATTTCCGTTGTATTGAGGTGGACAAGTTGAGCTGCCTTCAAGACATCTTGCAAATCCATTTGCAGTAAGGTTTTTAGAATATGAGCTTTTCAAATAGGGTAGTTATTGGTAGTGAGTTGATATTAAGTGAGTCGTTTGAGGTGAGACATTAGGAGTTTGAGAGAAAGGGGAAACTGAGGCTCGATGTGGAGAGTAGGGAAAATTAGGATTCAACGACCAAGGATTCATCCTTTGCTTAAGAAGATAGAAAACAAAGAAAAGAGGAATGTAGATTCTGTAGTTCGTCCCTACAAGGTAAGTTGTGTGTGCTCCTTCATTCTCTCACTCTCTATATATCTCTCCCTCAAGATTTTTACATCTTTAAGCCTTGGTCATGCCTCACAAGACAAATATGTTCAACACTTCCCATACCTGAAATATTGCTCATATGAGAAGCAATACAACACAACAAAAACGATAATCAACACAAATAATATTATACACATAAGTTTTATAAACTAAAAAAAAATATCTTCTAAAATGTTCACTGTAATTTTGTACCCACGAGTGAAATAAGGGTCTATAATTTAGCTAAACATATCAAAGGGACTCTAAACAAAATCCCATTAAGAAAAATAAAAAAAAAACATCTATAGATAAGTCACATATAGACTATGTTTTAGGTGGAACAAGAAGTTAGAGAGGCATTGATGTGAGGGCACATGTTGGTCGTTGGTGTCAGGTGTGAGTGTTGGAGACGTACAGGAAAGCTTGTCCGACGCTTTGGCATTTTTCGTTAGCACAATAATGCCAAAATCAAGAGGGATGGTACAAAGTCACACATATGCACTATGCAAGCCCTAGTTTGCATAGTGCATAGAATTAGAGCGAGCATTGTCTCGAGTTGAGATGAGAATAGGGTGAGCAAATGTGCAATTCAAAGTGAGTGTTTGAGCACATGATTACAATGTAATTTTCTGGGGGTGGGGNAAGATACATAAAGGTTGTTTGAGAGGGCCCAATAGAGACACCCTACCCATATAATACAAAGTACAGTAATATCCAACTAAAAGATACAAATAGACTCAAAAAAATTAAAATTTGCAAAAAACAAGTAGCTAGGGACGAGTCAGTTTTGTCCTGCCTCTTCCTCTAGTTTTAGGAGCGGAGCCAGATCACAAACTTTGAAGTGTCGTGCCATTGCCCGGAGTAACCAAAGTATCATTCATTAAGTTTTCAAGTTGGAGTGTGCCCCCAACCTTTTTCTTCCGTCGAGAAGTGTAAACCTGCCATTCGTTATCAGAAGACTGACTCATGTGATCCTCAATCTGATTAGATATTAGCACCGCAGTAGTAAGAAAGACAGTCGTTGCTACAACGATATGTTCCAGTGTTTGTGAAGTGAGAATTGTCACCTCTGCACCTGATGCTTCCTGAATCGGAGCTGGGGGACTATCCTGATTATCAGTTGTAATATGGTCGGGAGAAGGGTTTCGAGAGGCTGACACCAAATCCTGTCTTGTGGTGATTCCTTCCTCAGGTTGATTGTCATCAGGTTTGTTGGGGCTATCGAGAGAATAGTTATATATATATATATATTAAAAAAAGTCAAAGTGCTAATATATTAAAGAGAAAAGATACAGATAGGTTGTATGAGTGGACCCAAAAATAGGTACCCAACCCACAAGGTACAACACACAAAAAAGTAAAAAATGGTACATGTAAAAATAAAAAAAACCCAAAACCACCAGGGCGCAGAAAAAGTGAGGGTCATCCCAATTTTGTCCTGCCCCTGCCTCTAGTTCTCGGAAGGGATCCAGCTAACAAATTAGTAAGGTGCGTACCATTACCCAAAGTAACCAAAATATCATCAATAAGATTTCTGAGCTCAAGTAGATCTCTATTCTTCTTCCTCCTGGAAGTGTAAACTTGTCATTCCTCATCCGAAGAATCAGTCTGATGAGGTGGTAGAGCTGTAGCAGAAGGATTACTAATCGTAGTACCCACAATAAGTTCTAGTATATGTGAAGTATGTGTTGCCTCTATGCCAGATACTTCTTGAAGATTAAGAGTTGTGAGGTTCTCTTGATTATCAGTCTGAGCACTATTTTTTGTAGGTAATAGTCTTTCAGCATTGTTTTCTATGGGGTTTGAAGGTGCCAACATCACATCAATCACAGTAACAGTAACAACAGTGTTGGTAGTATCCTTTCCAGGTGGAACTGAAATGTCTAGATCAGTGGGGTTATAGACCCATCCTTATTCACTTGAATCTTAGATTTTAAATTAGGATGAAGCTTGTGACATTTATCGAAAGTATACCCAAACATCTTACAGTAGGTACAATATGAGGTCTGTATTTCATGACAATTTGTTGCTAATATCCATTATGAGTTGTGCCTAGCCGGACTTCAGTAATATTAGGTAAAGTAGTATCCCTTTCCACAAGTATTGTGGCCACATAAGTTCTTGTTAGATTGAAAGTGGGTAGATCTAGCTTCATAAGGTCCCCAAGGATGACCCCAATATAGTAGAGAACTTGATGATGAAAAAAGTGCAGCTTGAAACCAGGTAGACTGAATCATACCGATACAATGAGAGTTTTATGATTTGGGTCAAAATCAGAAGACCACTTGAATAACTTCATTGATTTGCCTGCGATATTAAGATAGTAATCTTCAACCGCGGTTAGTTGAATCAACACATGTTTCCCATCCATGAGTCTCACTTTCCACTTGCCTACTAGTTTAAGATTATCAACACTCTTTCTGATAATTTCCATAGGTGTGTGCCCCCATTGAAATTTTTCAATAAGAGCAAACTTGAATTTCTCCGCCAGGTTTGAAATTTCTAAGTGAGAGAAAAAGATTTCTGCTTTCCCACCATTCCTACTTATCTTCTTAACAAAAGGGCAATCACCTGTACCATCGCGACAATCCTTATAGTTTAAGGGGAAGACAACCGCGTACTCCACATGAGGGTTACCCACACGTGGGCAAAGGAGTCTTTGTCCGGTTCAACCAAAGAAGAAGGGAACGCCATCAGAGCCGGGAGATCTGTTGGCATTCACCTGCTGCGAGGTCCCCGACATGCAGACGAAGCGAAGCTGTCGGGCGGGGAGAGGTGCAGCGTCGAAACAGAAAACGACGCAGATGCAATAAATGTCTACGCAGATGCGAGCTGCAGAATCAATGAAGAAAACAAGCGAGACGTCGACGTTGATGCCGACGTAGACGCAGACGCGAGCCGACTACGCCCCGTCTGCGTCTACGCCGAAGAGACACAGTAACGTTGGGATGAAGTAGAGGATGAGGAGGGAGAGTCGACGAAACAGAGGTGAGGTGCGAGCCCTCTCCTTCGAGCGACAGAATCAAATGCGACTGAAATTGCCATTGGAAACCTAGCAGAGCTTTCGACCACAGCTGACATCATAGATTTTTTCACACACACACACACACACACACACATACACACACATATATATGTACATATATATTTATTATTTTTTTCTGATTAAAAGAGCATCTCGTGGCTCCTTACGCGTTAATCATTGAAAATGATACAAAATTGGGATGGGATAGTGGATCCCTATCTAGAAACAAAACAAAAACATGAAATTCTAGGGGTTCCACTATCTACATTACAACATCATGCAAAAAATAAAAAATACATGTGAAAACCCAAAAAGTATACCAACAAAAAAAGTATACTCAAAACGTACATTTATGCCAAACCACACGACTAAAAAGAAGGTGAACATATTTAAAAAGGAAAAGGCTAATTCCCAAATGACTCTAGCGGTTTCTGTTGACAGCATCCAAGCCTCCCAAGTCCAACAGCCATGTAAAAGAAAGTAAGGAAATCGGTCAATGGGCATAGTCACACCAACTTTCCAAAATTCTGCAATGAAACTCCCTGCTAGAATAAAAGGAAAAACACAAAACAGAAAGTGAGAAGTGTTATACGCCTTTAGCATGTGACCACATCGATAAACCTTCCAGCCACCCAAGAAATGAAGTGCCCATAGAACCTCAAATTTAAAAGACCAACCAACCAAATGTGGAAGAATGACCAGCAATTTAATCCAATATTGTGATTCCATCATCAACTAATGCAAAGGACTGCTGTAACCGTAACCCCCATGACAACTGTAAAATGTATCAATTAAAATAAAAAGAGCCGCAACAATAATAGCATTCTTGCCTTTAGTATTGTCCCAAGTGACTACAAACAAAATCAGAGCATAAATCATCAATATACTATGCCCAAACTGCCAACCCGCAGGCACCCCAAGAGGCCGAGAATAACTATGAAAACCAATGAAGCCTGGATTTTCAGTATCAAACCAAATTACCAAATTCAAGTTGAATTCCAAACTGCTTTTCATATAATACAACAGCCAATGAATAAAGCCATTACCTTTCCGAATTCCAGGCCTTAAGTACTCCCAAGATAAATTAAAAGCATAGAAACCTTTTAAATGAAAGAAAGGTTCATTTTAAACCTCCCCAAGCTCAACCTCCTTCCAACCTTACAGCAAGAGCCATTCAAACCAACAATGCAATGTAGAAAATACCCTCAGAAAAGTGAAGTAAAATAATAACAAAGCCCCCAACAAAGTAGCACAGTAGCAAATCCCAATGCTCCCATAATCAACAGGAAACATAGATTCCCCCAGCATAGTAGCACAAGAACAAACCTCCCCATGCATTAACCGTGCAGCAAATAATAAGCCAATCTAAATCAGCAAGCTTCCAACCGTTAAAATGAATCAACATAAGAGCAACAGGGGCTTCATAACAGTAATTAGTGTGATGCATTAGGTCACCAGTGAGCCCCAAATTTCCAACCATCATAGTAAGTATCTTTGGTGCTGCAAACACCAATTAAGCCATACTCAAAACAGTCAATATAAAGCACATGTTTAAAGGTATTAGTCATATACAGATGGCCAAGAGTGTGTCTATTAGACCAAAACCAACATATAAATCTAGCAAAGCTCATCAACAGATGGCTAATGGTGTAACTAAAATCCCATATCCAGCTTAGAAATTCAGCGAAGCCCTCCCATGTAATCCCAAAACCGAGAGACCAACTCCCAAAATAAAGATAATAAAAGCAAGAAGACTTCCCAAACTGAGAACAACAGGTTAAGCCCATATAATTTCAAAACCGAGCACCATTCTCCAAATATTTAGTAAGTGAAAACAAAAAGCCTCCCTGCGTAAAACCTCAGAAAAGAAGGAGAGAGAGAGATTTGAGAACCATCATTAGAAAATGCAAAAAATACTTTCCACTAAGACCAAAGCCAACGCCAAACACAAATAGAAAGCCAAATGAGGGGGCAACATCTCAAAAAATGAACAAAAGGGGCCTCCAGATCATTTTTAATAATTTTATGCAAGAAAGAGGGAGGGTGTTTCCACCAATAGCATTTTGCACCCTCGATTTGGCCAACCAATCCGCAGATTGATTCACTTCTCTATAAGTAAAAGAAAATGAAATATTTAATTGATGGCTGCCAATGATGAAAGTGATTCTTTTCAGCAAGGCATTAATATACCAAGGAGGTATAATTTTAGCCAAAAGTATATTAAACAGGATTTTGGAGTCAGTTTCCAACACAATGCCATTTAAATGTAAAGCAGTAACCATATGAAGCGTAGCAAGCACAACATAAGTCTCAACCTCAAGAGAGGAGTTAGCAATACAAGGTGAGACAAAATAAGTTATACATCTTCCATAAGCATCTCTTATAATCCCACCCATTCCCGTATAGGCATTAGAAAAACTCCTATCGACATTAATCTTAAACCAGCCATGGGGGGGGGGGGGCCCATTTAATCAAAATGGGTTTCCTACCCTTAGCAATAGTAGGAGTAACATCCTGTCTAGAGAAGGACTTCCATGCCTTATTGAAATAAGCAACTGCTAAAATGTAAGTGGTAGAGGGGGTGTGACCAGTAGCTTCATATTTATGACTGTTTCTTGCCATCCATATGAACCATAAAACAATAACAGGTAAACAAAAAAACTTGTTAAAAGAGGGTTCCAAACCCTTCCAATCTCAGTAGCAGATTTAAAGTTCAGATTGGCAGGCCAGTGTATAAAAAAAAACACCCAATAAGATTCCAAACTTCTTTAGCAAAATGACACAAAAAAAACAGATGATTCAGAGATTCAACACCTTTTTTACAAATATAACAGTATGATGCAAGTTTCAACCCTTTCAGCTTGAGAATATCATCAAGAGGTAGTAACTTATGAAAGTATCTCTAAAGGAGAAAGGGTATAGATAGAGTAATAATTTATGCCCGATAAAAACATGTCATTTCTATGGAGTGAAAGAGTGAAGATTTGAGTAAAGCCATTTTGTGACAAATGACTTAGTATGGTTCTTCCATAAAGGAAGAGCTTTATCTTGCGGTTTAAAAGGAAATCTAGCAATGGCAGGAGCAATTTCACCAACTAAGGAATTCAGCATATCAAGATTTCATTCACCATTAATCCAACAATCGGAGACCAGAAGGTTAACATCATAATCATGAGCAGGTAGATTAGAGAAAGTAGAGAGACCCCAGTCATCATTCCAAAAGGATATACTACCATCACCAATTTCCCAAAACATAAAATGAGAAGCTACATCACGAGCAGCAATGATGACTTTCCAAAGTCTAGAATCTCCCACTCTCCAATTAACAGTGGACAGACGTAAATTTTTACAATATTTATGATTCATAAATTTGGCCCATAGATACTCTCCTTGTTGAAATTTGAACCAAAGTTTACACATATTAATATCAATAGTATGCTGCGAAGTTTTAAAACCAAGCCCACCAACACAAAGAGGATTACAAGCATAGCGCCAAGTTGTCCAACTCTTGGTGGTTCTAGTGCCCTGCCAAAGGAAGCTATTAAAAATATTTTCAAGCGTCTTTTGAATGCTCTTTTTGGTTTTGAGAACCTGCATCATGTAAAGAGAGAGAGTACAAAGAACACTTTTCAATAAGGTGAGCCTGCCCCCATTTGAAAGGAAAACATTTTTTCAGTTATTAATCTTGAGTTTAATCTTATCAATCTTCTCATCCATCTGTGTTTGTTTGATTCTACCTCTGAGAATGTTAACCCTAAGGTACTTTATCAGGAGCTTAGAGATTTTGCATCCAGTAAAATTAGGGGCCCAAGCAACAGTATTAGATGGAGCACCTTTGCCAAAGTACATAGAGCACTTAGCCAAATTAAACAACATCCCAGAGGTGTTTTGAAAATCTTTTAACAAGTTCATAGTGGCTTTGATGGCGTGTTTACTAGCATTTAAAAACAAAATGACATCGTCGGCATAAGCAAGGTGGCTCACAACAATTTTAGACCTATGAGAGAATTGAAGATAAGGTCGCTCATGATGCAACTTGTTAATAAGTCTAAAAAGATAATCAAAAGCAATTATAAAAATAGCGGGAGAGAGAGGGTCTTCCTGCTTGATCCCCCTTCCGGCAGAGAAGAAACCACGGGCTTCACCATTGACCATCATACTATAGCCGTGATTAGATAGCCATCTCTGTATAAGTGAGCAGAAATCCTGTTTAAAACCTCTAGCTTGCAAAATATTGAGAATAAAGTCCCAATTGATAGTATCAAAAGCTTTCTTGATGTCCAATTTGAGAACCATGTCACCCCCCTGCACTTTTTGTCCAACTCAATCAATTCTTGCGCTAAGAGAATGTTGTCAGTAATTTTCCTGCCCTTAATGAAAGCAGACTGCTGTTCAACAATAATATGATTGAGATGAGACTGAAGTCTACTGACAATAATCTTACTAAGGGATTTAGATATCACCGTAGATAGAGGATGAAAATTATCCTAAGGTACTTTATCATTACCTTTAGGAATAAGAACAATTAGGGTCGAGGTGAAATATTTACCAGGATTATTTCTAAGGAAAAAACTTTGCATAACAAGAGTAACTTCCTTCTTAATAATCTCCCAAGCATGTATGTAGAAAGCAAAAGAAAACCCATTAGAACCCGAGAATTTATTTGGACAGATAGATTTGTGAAAGCATTCAAAATTTCCTGCTCATCAGGATGAGACCAAACTAAGATTATTAGTATAATCATTATCATTCTCAAAATAAGTAGGATCAACAGCGTAGTATGAGAAAAGTTATGAAAAAGTTCAGTATAAAAGCTAACAATACTGTCTCCAATCTCTTCCATATTAGTAATAATGCTCCCATCAGGTTTTTTAATTTTTAAAATGCTATTGATGTTTCTTCTATGCTTAAGAGTTGCATGAAAATAATTCGTGTTTTCATCCCCTGCAACAAAAGCAGAGTCGTTAGCTTTCTGTTTAAGCAAGTTTTTCTCTAAAGCAATAGCATCCAAAAGATCTAAATGTGCTTGGGCAACATTATCCATCAAGTGTGGAGAAATTTCAAGTTGGGCTTCCAACGAATCAACAATAGTCTTAGCTTCCTTCACTTTTTTATGAACATTACCAAATATCTCGTAATTGTATTTTATGAGGTGAGCAACCACCTTCTTATGCAATTGCCACAGGACAAACCAAGGACTCCCAACACCATCATATTTCCAAGCTTGTGCGACCAAATCAAGGAAAGTAGTATGTGAAGTCCAAACATTAAGAAATTTGAATCTAGAGATGGCTGAATTGACAGTGAAAGCCAAAGTGAGCAATATAGGATTGTGGTCAGAAGTAACATGACTCAAATGTTGCACTTTCGCAATAGGAAAGTAGTTTATAAAAGCCGAATTAGCCAAGAAACGATCCAATTTCTGATAAAGAAAACCCCTCCTCCAAGTGAAAAGAGAACCATTATAGCCCAAAGCATAAAGATCTGCATTGGACACAAAGTTAGAAAATCTATTGATAAGAGCAGGCTTAACTCTTCCCCCTCCTTTCCTTTCCAACGACTTCATTATCATATTGAAATCTCCTCCAACAAACCAATTCTCGTTTATGTTATTTCCCATAGTCTCAAGTTTCTGCCAAAATAAATATTTATCATGCAAAATAGAGCTAGAGTAAACAAAGATGCCCCACCACTAAAAACCATTAAAAGAGATTTGAGTTAGAATGTATTGATCCTCATCTTCAAGAATATAAATATTAACACTGGACTTCCAAAAAACCACCCAAATTTTGCTGTTAACATTGCAGTAAAAGCGATATCTATTGAATTTATTAAGAATCTTGTGCTTATTCACATAAACCAAAGGCTCCAAAATAGCAAATATGAGTAATTTGTGGACCCTACACAAGTTTTAAGCCTATTAAGGGAGTTAGGGTCCGCCACTCCCCTAATATTCAGACCATTATGTTAATCATGATGTCGTGAGCCAATCCTTCTAGAAGATCTAGTAGGATTAACCAACTGTTCTCCTTCAGAGTGGTAAACACCTTCGAGTATAATGTTGCTAGCATTAAGTCTAGATAACTCAATATTACGTTTAGCCTTTTTCCGTGAGTGCTTTTGCACTTGCCATTCATTTTTCAAAGCTGATGCAGCATTATCAAGAGCAATATTAATATCAGAAATTGCTCCAACATTGGGAGAGTGCACCATAGTACTAGGAAAAGCATCGTATTCATTATAATTAGTGTGCCCTGCAAGAGAAGAATGTCTATTATCAGTTATTGCTTCTACTGCCTCCTCATTTTTCAAATCATCATCAGGACCCTCACAAGGAGAGTGTCCCTGCGGAGAGAGCAATTTGATTGTCAGAGTTTTCAACTAACTCCACATTATCTAGATTCTATTAAGGGTAACATTACTACTCTGGTGGAAAGCTTCTATGCCTTGATGCCCATCATTAACATTCAAATGCAAAGATGAACCTTCAATGCAGTTATTAATAACTCCTGTACCTGTAATTATAGGTGGCATACTAGCAGTAGCATTAGTATCAAGATTTTCAACTAAATCATTTTTATTTTCAACACTAGGTGGATCAATATGCAGAGCATTAGTTAAATTGTTACAGGATTACTAGTTTGCCTAGTATTTTGGGGATTCTTAAGTTGTGGATTAAGACGAAAACATGAAGTAGTTTGATGCCTAAACATAGAGCAGTGTGTACAGTAAGACGAATGTCTTTCAATTTTAACAGGCTACCAATAACCCTGATGTTGTGAACCAATCCAGATTTCATTACAGAAAACCTGAGTAATATCTCTTTCAACCAATATACGTGCTTCAGTAGGTCTCGATGATCAATTTTCAATGGTTTCCCATACACAGTAGCAAGTAAAAACAATATTTCATGATAAAAAAGATACAGTTTAAGCCCTGTGAATCGAATCCATACCGGAATAATAGGTAACTCGGCTTTATGATCAAAATGAATAGACCATTTCCGAAATTTCATCAAACTATTTTCCACCCACATGAACCTTTTTGCGAAAAGGCGTGTATAATCCTCATCATTTGCTAATTAAATAAAAATATGTCTACCATCAATGATACCAACCTTCCACCAACTCTTTAACTTTAATATTTCAAATTCTCTCCTTATGTATTCAACCTTAGGAATGCCATAAGTAAACTTTCCAACTAGGGCAAGGCGACAAGAAGAAGCAAGCACAAAAGTTTTATCTTTGGTAACATAGAGAGCAAGTTTACCATTTTTTTCCCAAATTTTTGATGAAAGTATAATCACCTCCAATTTTTAGTGTGTCATGAAAACTTTGAGGAAAAAACTCAAAGGAGGGTGCGGACGAAGAGTCGCCCCCATCTAAAACGGCGTCAACAAAAGAGCGAGTAACAGGCAGCATAATCGAAACGAGAGACCCTAAGTAAAACCAACGACGCACGACGAAAGAGTAAAAACATGGAAGAAAACCGAAAGCGCAATCAACCAAAGCAATCTAAATAGTAATGGAAAGATCTCACCAGCTGATCGTAGTAACCCCATCCTCAGTCGCCGGAAATCACCCTTGATTCGCCTTAAAACCGAGAAGCCATCCCAAAAAAAAATCACTCAGGAGAACTCTCACACTTATCTATATAGATGTATGTATATATATAGATGTATGTATATATATAGATGTCTGTATTTATATATGTATGTATGTATGTAGGTATGCATTCATATTGATGTATGTCTTATATATATTCTCACTCGGGAGAACTCTCACACTTATCCAAGGATCCCTTCAACAAAGCATGATTAAATGTTGTGATAATTCTCCGACACCTCCCTTGAGTCTGAATCTTCTTCCTCTCGGTGTCACTCGAATGGTTGAGTTGTGAAAAATTGTGGATGCGAAAAAGTCTTCTTTACTTTGAATTTTCTTTTTCTATAGCCATGGATTATCACGCAATCCCTCCACGTCAACTCAAACTGTTGTAATCTTTGAAGTTGGTTCGCCGACGTCGGAGTTCTTCATTGTTGCTTTGAAGTGTCCCTCACTCGATATGCATTGCTATTTTACCTTAGGTGGCGCTTTGGTGCCTCCAAAAGTGCCTCAAGGTGTCTGCCTCTCTATTTGGGGCTTAGGAGAGATGTAATTACGACATACCTATGCAATTATCTCCGTTTTATGAGGAGTTAAGGTGCGCTGAGAGGCGAGGCATAAGCCCGTTGGTCCCAAGCCCACGAGTGGGTACAATCTTCACGGGCTTACGCACCAGATAGCCCTATACGCCTCTAGAGCTGAATTTTTGCCCCACTGGGTCGTACATCTCACTGTTTAGGTAAATAAAAGAGACAAAAATCCCTAATTTCCTACACATACCAAAATAGAAGTTCCGTAGTCATCTCATTTTCTTCTCTTCCACAGTTGCACCCAAACTGTTGCATCATCTCCTTTGTTTCTCCATAGTCACACACAGACACTCCCGCAATAGCTGCTGCATCATCGTTCGCATGCAAACAATCTCGCACGCATACGTTCCTGCAGTAGACGTCTTAGCCATCTTGATTCCTCCCTCTCTCCCGCAGACGCTCTTCCTCTCTCCCGCAGACACTCTTCCTCTGTCCCGCACAACGTCTCTCTCCCGCAGAGGTTCTCTTTTGTAGGCTGCAGCTCGATTTATTGTGTAATCAAATTACACAATTTTTAATGTTTTATAAGGAATTAATAGATAATTTAACTGCAACTACAACAAGTTTACTGCAGCTACAGTGATTTAATTAAATCACTGTTGCTACAATGAATTTACTGTAACAACATTAATTTCACTGTTTTTATCTTTTTTTTTTAAATTTTGATGTGTGAGCATAATAATTTTGATATTAAGAACAATTAGTTTATTTTCTTAATAATTTTGATATTAAGAGCAATTAGTTTATTTTTTTATCTCTTAATATTTATATTTCTTTTTTTAATATTGTGGGGTTTACATCTGATGGCTTGAGGCTTACGCCATGCCTCGTAACTTTAAAAGCACCCCGCCCAACGCCCATGCCTTTTAAAATATTGACCACTATTGGCGTAGTTACACTAACAATGGCGTACATATGCCAGAGATTGGCGTAGCTATGCCAATCTTGATTTTTTGGGCGTCCAAATGCTACGTCTTTTAAGCCATTTAACTTACAAATAACTTAAAAACACATTGAAAATATAAATACGATGCAAATAATAGAAATACTACAAGAAAATAGTGAAAAATATATCACAAATTTAACACACATCAAATTCATTAAACAATTTAAACTTATGCATTACTTGTCTTCAAATAATTTTCAAAATCTCATATCAAAATTTAATAGAATTTGGGAAAAATTTCAGATAAAGAATTTTAGTAATTTTTTAATAATCCAGTACTCATTTAAATCAAAGTGCTCAAGTTTCTTCTTTAAATAAAAGTCTCATAGCAACACTCTAATATTCTGATTTAACTCACATTAATACTAAATCAATTTATCTCAAATTAGTTAGGTCGGTTTAGAATTTCATGAAACTAATACTTTACACATAAAATTTAGTTAGATGCGCAGTTAAATAATATTAATTCTTTTATTATCATGTTATTACAAAATATCAAGGTTAAATTAATGAAGCTTTTAATCATTTGACTTATTAGAAAGATTTATTAGTACCAATTTTCTGTATGAGCTTAACCTCAAACTTCTTCTAGTTTCTTCCTTCCATTTTAACCATGAACCATTTTTTATTCTATTTTGATTTTATATTTTTTTTCTTTTCACGGAGGATTACTAAATCTAGTTAAGATTATTCTTTTTTTAATGATTTTAAATATTGGTTCCATCCTAAATTAAATTTTCTATTACTTTCTAACTTTTCCTGAAAAAAATTTATATGAACTTTTATTAACTAATAATTAAATACTTTAAGTGAGTAGTAACTACATTTTATAGAGTTGAGATGTTAATTTTATAAATATTCATTGCTCACTTAAGAATTTATGAATAATTATATAGATTAGTATTTTTAAAATTAGAGATCAAGTACTAGTGATTTCTTAATTCTATTCACACCATGTGAAATTTTTTTTATAACTAAAATTTAAGCTCTTCACTTATTATTAAAATTCACCTATACTTTTATTTATTTCCACCCCACACTTTATATAAATTCTATAGTTAGATCTGTACTTTAACTTAAAGGGCAATTTAAACATATTTTCTCCCACTCCAAACTAAATTTTGATACTATCAAAGCAAATACAATATAATAGAGAGATGAGCATAATAAGTAGCACATGCTATACAATAAAAGGAAATTACACTGCAGAGTACAATAAATAATACCTGTCAATACGGAAACATCAACAAATATAATAAGCTAGTCAAATTTCAATATCAAGTTGTAAGACTATGTGAGAGGTAGGTATCTTTAGAGATCCTAACAAGCAAAGTCATACTCAAGCATACTCTACAGCAAACTAAGAGAAATTAGGTTACCTCCTAATAAACACTTAATTTAATGTCCTCAGCTCGACCCAATCACAAACATGCATCTAAAGACAGAACAAAACATGCAATCTTACAACAAGATAACACTTAGGTTGTCTCCCAAGTAGCGCTTAGTTTTATGACTTCAGTCAGATAAAGTCAAATCAAACGTTAAAATTTTTCTCCAAGATCGTAATCTAATTTAATAATCCTTGATTAATCATCTAATGTTTTAAATGCCTTAGAGACTCTCCTAAAGAATTCTGTTGTGATCCCATAATTTTCTCTTTTTAAAATATTAATTTTTTTTGACTTCTCATTTAAAATCTCTTTCAATCTTTCTATTTTAATCTCAAAGATTAGTTAGAGATATACATGTAAGAGGTGGTATAAGATCATGTATCTGAAAAGACATTTTTTCATTTTGCTCTATAATAATTAACTCCCTTTTTTGTAAATTAATGTTTGTGCTACCAAATATAATAAAAGATCAGCTGAAAATAATTATGATCTTCACATCTTTCTCCATATGCAATACAATAAAATCAACCGAGAAAATTAATTTTTCCATTCTCAATAGGACATTTTCAATAATATCCATTAAAAAAGTTAAAAAACGGTCAGCTAATTGTAGGGTTACATTGGTGGGTTGAAACTCTCCTAGTCCTAATCTTGTAAACACTAAAAAACACATTAGATTTATGTTAGATCCTGAGTCACATTATGCATTTCTAATAAATCAGTCCTCTATAATGCAACAAATGATTAAAATACTTGGATCTTCAATTTTGTTGGGAGTTTTCTTTAAATTATAACATTATAGTTTTCCGTTGATGCCGCAGTTTCATAATTCAAAAATTTTCCTTTCTTGTTAAAAAACTTCATAAATTTCTTATAACTATGCATTTGTTCAGTTGCTTCAGCGAATAAAATGTTAATAACCATCTTCTTAAATATTTCTAAATATTTAGAGAATTGATGGTCTAAACTTTGTTTAATTAACCTCTGAGAAAAATGTGGTGTTGGTCTCTCCTATTCTATTCAAGGTGGTGAAGGTTTTTTGGCTAAGTTTGAGGTAAGTTCTTCTACAAGTATATCGGGCTCAAACTTGAACTCCTCTATTTTAGGCTTTTCTACTCTAGTCCCACACTTTAAGTTTTATGGCATTGCATTGCTTCACATTTTTATCCTTTGGATTCAGCTCTGCACTGTTAGGTAACGTCTATTGGGGTTTCTACTAAATGAGTTAGCTATTTACCCAAGTTATGTTTCGATCTTCCTAATAGCTGCTGCATGACTTTATGTTTGATTCCCTATAATCAATATTACTTCTTTCAAAGATAGTTTCTTTTTCCTAGATTGCGGACTAGAAATGAATCCAGGAGGGTAGGTGACTCATGGGTTGCCCACTACCTTGTTTATTCCAATTACCTATAGAATTGGTTGGTTATTACCCCATTTTTAGTTTCCCACCCCTGGGTTATTATTATTCCAATTAAAATTTGGGTGATTTTTTCAATCTGTGTTCTTGGTGTTAGAATAAAGTTATTAAACCTATCTTCAATGACGTTCAAGGTTTATAAAGAATTAGTACAATAATTTTCTACTGGTTCGTAGGCTATTTTATTACTAGATAGTGATTATTACTCTGGATTAATGCCTAGATTATCTAATTTCATAGAAATAGCGATCACTTTTTAGGGGATTGTTAGCATATTTATATCATGCATATTAGCTACTTTTTTTAAGATTGATTCTGTCTGAGACTATTGAAAATTATTAATAGTCATCTCCTCTATCAATGAATAAACTTCCTAAAATTGGTTTTGACATAAGTGACCCCTCTGCTGCAACATCTATTATTAACCTCAACGAACTCAACCCAATCTGGTAAGACATGGTTGAGACATTTTTTTAAGTAGTTCCTTAAATCTCTCTTAAGCTTCATAGATTGATTATCCATCTAATTGGATAAATAAGGTGATATCATTCTTAAGTTTTGTTATTTTGGATGAAGGAAAATACTCGGTCAAGATTTTTTGCGCTAAATTGTTCCAAGTCATAATTGATCCAAAAGCTAAAGAGTTGAGCCACATTTTTTTTTAATCCCTAAGTGAGAAAGGAAAAAAATGTTATTCTAATGACGTGATTGGAAACATCATTATATCTAAAATCTAGCACAATATTCTAAGAAACCGACTAAGTGGAGGTTGGTGTCTTCTGTGAGTGAGCCCTCAAGCTGATTATTTTGTACTATCCGGATGATAATTGATTTATGTTCAAATGAGAAAGCTTCTACGTTAGGGTTTTTAATATTTGAATAGATTTTTCTACCAAAGGATTGACATACTCTTTAAGAGATTTGAGGTGTTCTTCCCGGGGTTGGTTTGCCGTTCTCATAAATTCTTAAGTTTTTTATGTATTTTTTATTTTTTAGGCGTTTCTCTCTAACTAAGGGTCGTAAGACATAAGTTCAACTAGTCCATTCCTACACATACAAGCATAGAACTAGCAAGAAACAACAAAACACAAGCAAAATTCACAGAAAATAAAATAAAGCAGGAGTATATGCAAAAAGTAAAAACAAGAATAATAAAGAACAATTTTTTTTTGGATATTCCATCATAAAAAATAACAAATATGCTACAGAAAAATAAGACAAAATAGTTTTCAAATCTAAACCCTAATAAGTCATCTAAAATCTTTCTAAAATTGGAAGATCAATATTGTTCTCCGACAATGGTGTAAATAAATTGATACATTCAAAATGTTATGAAACACTAGAGATACATGCAAGTATATGTGCCTACGAGGTATTATATGAAATCAAATCTGTATATCGATCCACGAGGAATGAGTAAACTCCTAAATTCCATAAAAATTATAGTCTGTTGGTTTTGAGTCTAGTCTGAATGCTTGAAATTTGGTGATTTTTAAAATTTGTAATCTTAAAAATTAAAACTTCTAATTAGTTTTGAGTTTGAACAAGTGATAAAATTTTTTTTCTTGAATTGGTCAAATTTAAAGCAGATCCAAGTGACTCCAATGAAGTTGACAATTAGGAATAACAATTTTACTTAGCCCTTCTCAGTGGTCATAAGAAAATTAGGGTTTCATATTAGGTTATTCCTCTAATCATGCAAAAATCTCAGTGTTTGTATATTTTCTTACACAATTGTACCATTCTGACATTAATATTCTCATTTTCTTAGAGTAGTATAAGTTAACCTAATTGTTCTACTTGCCTACTCCCGTAGTATAATGTCACATCCCGTGATCAGTTTAGGTATAAATGACATGCAAAATGTTAAATTGTCAACTTAAAATTGAAATTGCATACAATCACATAACAAAAATGATACTAATTTGGATATAATCCAATTCAAGAGAGAGGAAAATTTAAGTTCTACTCATTACATATGAAAATGACATAAATTTCATTGTAAAATCGAAAGCAAACAATTAGAATGATCTCATCGATATTCTTCACCGAATTACACGAAGTTGCAATAGTATCTGAAATTACACCTACTTTGAGTACAATAATTGCACACACACACTTATTCTCTCTTGGGAGAACTCACATTCTTTCAAGGATCTCTTCGGTGAAGCGTGATTGAAGGCTGCGATAATTCTCCCTTGTCTCCTTCTAGAATCTATCTTCTTCCGCTCGGTGTCACTCCAAGGGTCGAGCATTGAAAAGTTGTGGAGGAAAAAGAAGCCCTCTTTTTTGAATTCCCTTCTATAGCTACAGTTTGTCACACAATCACGCCATGTCAACTCGAACCGTCATAACTCTCAAAGTCTGTTCGCCTGCGTTGGGCTCTTCATTGAAGCGCTGAAGACTCTCGTTTGTTCTGTATTGCTATTATTCCTTAAGTGATGCTTATCTGCCACAAAAACTGATGTCTACATTCCGGTTTGGCACCTTGGTGCCTGCTTCTCTGTTTGGGGGGTGGGGGAGGAGACGTAGCCATGGTGTACTTACATCACTATTGGCGTAGTTATGCCTAGAGTGGTGTACATACTGTCATAAAATAGTGTAGCTATGCCGGTCTTAATTTTGGGGCGTCCAGTTGTTACTGAGCTTCTTTTATGCCCTGTAAACTGCAAATAATATATAAACTCCTAGCAAAACATTAATATGATACAAATACTATAAATACTTAGGAAAACATAGGAAAATATTCACAAATTTGACACATATCACCATGAAGAAGGCTTGCAGCTTAACAAAGATGGTTGATAACTTCTCTATGAAGGACTAATATCATTGTCTTCTTTAATTTTAGTAATATTTTATTTTTTAGGTTTTTACAACAAGCTGATTTAAGGCTAAAATTTTATTTAATTTTATAGCTTTTCAAATTGTATAAATGATATATGTGGGCATGGGTACACATGTATGAAAATGATTCATGTTAGAAATTGATTTTTAGCTGTCTAGAGTTTGACTTAGGTATGCTCGAACCACGAGCCATTTTAAGCCAAGTCAACCTGAAGGAAATTGAATTGATTTCAGCAATGAGTTGATTTCAAGCCAACCAGTGTTTGATATAGCTATTTTATTGATTTTTCTCTTTGATCTGTGCTTTTCTTTTTCTTCTATATTTTGTTGTAGTTGTCCCGTTGTGGGAACACACAAATTCTCACAGTTCTCTTTTTTGTTTGTCAAGTAACCTGATTAATTCTATTTTAAAATTTTTAATTTACAGATGCATTATTCCGGAGTTCAAACAAAGGAGGTAATGACTTTCATGTTTGTTGACGGTTCGTTTTTATTAAACTTGTTTGTTTAACTTTCTAATGTTCGTATTCTTCATCTATCTGTCAAAATTTTACTGGTCACTGAACGCTGTAACTTTTCTTGAGCTAAAATTAAATTAAGAATTTTGATAAAATGAAGCAAAAAAGAATCTATCCTTTTAAGATGCTTCCTCAACAGATCAAATTAGTCATAAAAAAGGTAATTTAATATGAATGAATTCTAAATGATGTTACTGCATGGATTGAAAGTATAAATTCACATATATCCATCTGAGTAAAACTATTGTGCTACTGCAAAGTTCATTTGAAAATTATTACGCTACAAATATTTCTTAAGGGCTTGATTATAAGGCATCAAATAATTATATGAAAAAAAGTCACCTGGTTTATGTTTTTTTATGCATTCTTCATGTACTTTATTTAATTCATTTTGATATTAATGTAAATTAGCCTTTATTATTTTTTATATATTGGCCTTTATTTAATTTCAAATGATTTCCATGTTATAATCTGTATTATATTGATCCTAAAATAGCAAATCTTATTATGGTGTAACTTTATATACTAAGAACAAGTGAATGAAAGCATTTGGCAAAGTTCGACTGTTTTGTGGTAAAAATTCTCTATTTGGCTCTTTCTATCATGCCATCCTAAATGCTGCCAAGTCCAGCCAATCATTTAATATCATCCAGGTTTATATTCTTAGAAAAAATAAAAATAAAAAAGAAGTTTATCTGGGGAGCTTATAGTTATTTTCTCATGAAATTGTTTGAAGCATGTGGTATCGATGCTATTTTATTGCGCTTAAGGATGTACACCAAGCATATATAGCACAAATGTCAAACATAAAAAAACATTCACAAAGAAATAAATTAACAGTCGATTGCACTTCACAAAACCTTTATTCACCAGACGAAAAGCTTCATATTATTTGCTTTTCTTGAAAATAATAATAATTCAACGAATATCAATCTCTACGTCTGTTTTAAACGTTCCATTTTCTCTCCGCCAACACATTTCATGCCTTATTTTCTTTCTACACAAGTGCCAAATCATTAAAGCCATGGCAAATTTATGAAGTTTTTGTGTTCTTTGAAACATTCCATTTTTGTCGAGTTGATTTAAACAAAGATTTATAATAAAAAATGTTTAGCGACAAAAAATGCAGTTGATTAGTCTGAAATATCTTCGTAAAACAACTGAGTTTATATATTTTTTGAGAACCTTGTTAAAGTTAGCATTCATTAATTTTGGCACCGAAGTAGCCAAACAAATTTTCTTCATTTGCAAACAGAAGCTTAAAAATCATTGTTTATTTTAAGAAAAATGGAATGTTGTCTGAAAATTGATTAACTCTGCATGAGAAATTTTAATATCCATCACTAAAGACTGCTCATAACACTGAATGCTAAGTAAGTACCACACAAAATAAACCATTGTAATTGTAAGGACTTGGTCAAGTTCTCTTGTAGAGACGCTTAAATCAGTTTTTATTCGTGAAACTTTGGGGGGCTTGCATCTCATAATATAATTATTTTCAGTAACATGACATCTGGTGGACACCTTTAGCACTACTCCGAAGAAGCTAAGGTTTCAACTTTCTTATAAATTTTATAACTTAGAAAAGTTATTGGAATAGAAAAAAATCACAAATTTTATTTGAAAGAAAGAAAAACATGCTACTAGGTCCCTTGTCGTTAGTAAAGGAGAAGAGAGAACTCTTCATCTAAAGGAAGTAAGGGGAAACAATTTCAAGGATAAAAATATTAAATTAAAAAAAGATGCACACGATTGGATTAAGAGCTGGTTTTAATTTATCACTGATTTAAAGTAAAATTGTATGGTCCTGACTCAGATGCAACAAACCAAACCAATCTCTTAATACAATGGTAATTAACTCCAAATGCAAGAAACGTAGCCAATCTTCTAATACAGGTATACAGTTGATTTTTCAAATAATTTGATAATCACATTTAAAATTTGTTTCTCAGTTTTTTATTAATAATGTAAAATGGTTAGAGATTTGTGTTTTTCTTTTGCTTTAATGGTTCAGATTATATGCTAAACAAGTACGTAGGATTTGAGAGGACAAAGCTCAAAACAGATGTAATAGTAATATAGAGAGCTGAGTGAACTGATTCTAGCCACTTAATTTCTTGTATTGGTTATGTTCTGATTTAGCTTGTGTATACACTATACAGTCAATTGAGATAAATTCAAAAGGTTTTGAGATCTTCTCCAAAAGTTGGTTTCCCAGAAACTCTCCTGTAAAGGCTTTGGTATGCTTTTGTCATGGCTATGGTGACACTTGTACATTTTTCTTTGAAGGTGAGTTAAAAAGAAGATAGTTAAATTTATATCACATCGCCAATAAACTGGAGATTATTGCAGAATTCATGCTTTTGCCAAATTTAAACTATATGCATGATTTTTATAAAGGATTTTAGATTTCATGTTTTAGCTGAATGCAAACTATATGCATGGTTTTTATAGGAATTGCTAAGAAGCTTGCGACTTCTGGCTATGGTGTTTTCGCATTAGATTACCCTGGTTATGGGCTTTCTGATGGACTTCACGGTTACATACCTAGCTTTGACAGTCTTGTGGATGATGTGGTTGAGCATTTTTCGAAAGTCAGAGGTATGTTGCGGCCTCATACTATAATTAGGAATTTATGTTATTAATAAAAAAAATTATTTTTGCCATGCCATATATTTTCTTTGGAAATTTTCTAGTGAAGCTGAATTGTTTGAATTCTCTAGAAATCTAGAAATCTATTCTAAGGAATTCCTCTGATCTCAGTGAACAAAGATTAGTTTTTCTTTCCTCTTCTTCCACAATGCATAGGCTTCATCTACCTACCATTTCATTAAGCTAGTTTATTAATTGGTAACCATTGTCCAAACGGCTCAAGAAACACAAGCGTGTTGTTCTTTAGCTTCACCCGTATAATTCATATGTTTGTTATACATTGAAAGTTTACTAGCCTTACTATTTCTAATTATTTCTCATTTGATCGTCATGCAATCATAACAGTATTAGTTTTATTTCTAAGCTAACATATCTCGCAATAAGCACCCTTCATTATTAAAAAAAACCTGGCACTTCATCATGAATTGTACAGCCCTAATCTATATTTTTATAAAAACATAAAAATGTCAACTTTTTATTAAAATAAACCTTTAAATCATTTGCTTGATGATTTAATGAGGGTGGAATTTAAAGATTTCTTTTCATTAATTTATTTGGTCATACATCTGGTCAATTGTCTTATTATCATAATCTCTCAACCAATTCAAATAGCTTGTTGTGATTAGACAAAATGAGTCAAAAGTGTTTCCTTATTAGTTGGTTTGGGTCTAGTGGTGCGGAAGTATTTTTTTTTTATGCTAGACGCACGAGCGCTGAAGGGGAGCTAGCAATTGATTTGGGAACGCATGTCAGTTGCTTGCTTGTGGCCCAGCATGGACCGATGTGGCCTAGAATTTATTAGGCACAATTGAATCTTCTTATGGGAACCACCTCTTTCAAATAGAGGGACCCAGTGCTATTCCTATTTATCCTATTATTATATATTTTTGTGTTTTAGAAAGTCTAACCCACTCCTATTTATCCTATTATTATATTTTTGTGTTTCTGAGAGCCTAGGGTTAGTTTTTGTCAAGTTTCTATTCAGGTATGCCGTCGACGTTTTGGTTTAACCCTTCTAGGGTTCTATCCAAAGGCGATTGGTGCTCCAGTTGTAGTTCGTATGAGGCGGTGATCTTCTTCCTTGAGTTGTGCTTTGACTGTAGCTTTTTCTCGAGGGTATATTTATCCCGGCTTCCCATCCTCTTGCTGTCGCCGCCGCTTTCCTCGCTGCCAGAACCACCAGACAGCTTTCATGCCATCTTTCTGCAAATCTAGCCGCCAACCACCATCTCCTCCACCTGTTTCCTTGTCGTTCGACCATTTCCCATCATGCTGCCACTCATTCGAGCTGACTGTCTTTGTGTCCAACCATCCCCCCTCGCTTCCAACCATCCCCCTCGCTGCCACAATCCCGGGACAACCCTCCCTTTGCTATCCCGCAGTCCCATACATTCCCCGCCGCTGCCATTATTATTCCCGCTCGCCGTAGCCACCTTGAACAACTGTTCCAACCCTTGCTTATTATCTTTCAGCTGACCAACCTCCACCTTTCCCCACCGTAGCCCACTGTAACTTCCACTTCCGCCTTCTATAGACATCTATCACCTTACCAAATCAACTACACCATTGGATTCATTTAGCTGTATTTGCTTGTATTTATTGCTGTATTTCCATTTCAAGTGTGTGTGATTAAAATCGCATATTCGCTTTCAATAATAATGTTTTTTTCTTTTATCGCTGGGTTAACTTCAGTATTATCTAGGCCTCTCATTCTGTTTGTGTAAATAAAAAATGGTCCCCAATTATTAGTATGTGGCCAATTTTGTTTTGGAGTACTAAATTTTATCAATTTAGTCTCTTAACTATACAAAATTTATCCAAATCAATTTTGCATTACAATTTATATGTGAGGGATTATATATTATTTTAATGACCAAATTTGTATATGATCAATTGGTCTTTATGAGTACTATAAAAATTTTAAAATCAGCTGTTATTGTTGGATTCCTAATTATATAGTAGATGATCAATCTGTCTTTATGAGTATTTTAAAATTCCTTTGTAAAAATTCAAATTAATAGGAAAAATAATTTTTTTTATCTATTTTGTACGACACCCACCTACATGAAATAAGAAACTTCGTTAGTTTTTCTAAATGAATTTATCAAAAAAATTCTCTCACGATGTAACTACACTGACTCAAATTTGGAGAGGTCCTAAGGATTACGCCAAAGAACCTTAAAATGAAAAAAAAGTAATAGATACATAATTTTAGTGGAAGGTTTTGTCCTTCAAGTAAAACATTCAAACTTCTGCGGCATCGTCTCGCCGCAGTTCTTCTGCGCAACTTTTCTCGAACTGAGGTTCCTGTCTGCGGTTTACTGTCTTCTCCTTGCTGTGATTGAGCTTTCTTCTTCTTCTTCGATTGCACCCGACAAAACTTTCTTTGCCCACGTTGTGGGTAATCCTAAGGGGGAAATGACGATTATGTTCCCCTCAAGTTATAAGGAAAATCGTGATGGTACAGGTGACTGCCCCATTATTAAGAATGCAAGCAGGAAAAGTGGGAAGACAACACTTTTTTTTCTGAGCCAGCCCTGATTGACAAATTCAAGGTCGCTCTCATTGAAAAATTTCAGTGGGGACACCCACCTATGGAGGTTATCAGTAAAAGTTTTGATGACCTCAAATTAGCAGGAAGGTGAAAAGTGGTGCTCATGGATGAGAGACATGTTTTGATCCAGTTAATCGCGAGTACACTCGGATTTTTTCCAAAAATATCTTAACATTGCTGGTAAACCTATGAAGCTACTCAAGTGGTCTTAGGATTTCGACCCAAATCATGAAACTCCCACTATACCAGTATGGTTTAGTTTACCTGGTCTCAAGCTGCATTTTTTTCACCATGTGGTTCTCTACTCTATTGGGGTCATCCTTGGGGATCCTTTGAAGCTATATTTGTCTGCTTTCAACCTAACCAGACCCTCGGTGGCTAGAATACTTATGGAAAAGGATATTACTTTACCTGATGTTATTGAAGTCTGGCTGGGCACAACTCATAATGGTTATCGACAACAAATCGTTATGGAGCACTGACCCCCATATTGTACCCACTGTAAGATGTTTGGTCATGTCTTTGATAAATGCCACTAGTTTCATCCAAATTTGAAATCTAAGGTTCAAGTGAATAAGAATAGGTCTAGCCTCACTGCTCTGGACATTCTTATTCCACCTGGGGAGGATACTACCAGACATGAGATGTTTGTTGTCGCTGAGGAACCACCCCATGACACAGTCGTTACTGTTACTGCTAGTGATGTGATACTGACACCTTAAAACCCCATTAAAAACAATACTGATGGACTATTACCTACAAATGATAGTGTTAATACTGATAATCAGGAGAGCCTCGTAGCTCCACTTCATCAGAAACTATCTAGTGTAGAGGCAACTCATACTTCACATATACTAGAACCTATTGCGGGTATTATGGTTGGTAATCCTTGTGCTTCAATTCTACCCCCTCATCAGACTGATTCTTTGGAAGAGGAATGACAGGTTATTTCAGGAGGAAGAAGAATGGAGGCCGAATATATTGGTTACTACTGATAATGTCAATCATCTTACCAGCTTATTAGTTTGCTCCTACCCTAGAACTAGAGGCAGAGACAAGATCAAATTGGGTCACTTCTTAGCCACATGATACTATGTATTTCAGCACTGTTAGACTTTTTAGTTAAGTATCTAATGTATTTTTTTTTTTTCTAGTTTTGAAACCATTTGTAGTTTTTGTGTGAGCAGGGTGTCATGCTTGGGCCCTCCCACACATTGTATCTGTATCTTTTTTTCTATTTAATATATCAACCTTTTTGGGCTTTCATATATATATATATATATGATCAAATTTGTTATTCCGTGATGTTTCTATAAGATTCTCCTTAGTCCTTATTATGAAAAAAAATTTTACTGTTCAAAATTTTATTGAAGTTCCGTCATTCAAATAAAACATTCAAACTTTTTAATTTGGAATGAGATATATTATAAAACTTGTTATTCCATGTGTTTCTATAAGATTTTGTTTTCTTATTCGTTAGTAATCATTTAAGGCTTAATTAAACCCTGATTTAAGTTTCATCCTTTTTTAATTTACCTTTCTTTTTATTCCAAATAAGATTTGAATCAGCTTCATTTCATTTTCTTATATTGATTATTTTTCGATGGAGACATGCGATCCATGGATCTATGTCATCAATTCTATTTGTCTCTTCTTTTTGAATAGGAAAAATGCTAGTTTTATTCATTGAGATTGAACTAGGTTTCATCGGGGTGATGAATTTTATTTGAAATGGAGTCTTTTCTCAAGATAATTTTCTGAGAGGGTTTCCCGTTGAAAGACATCTTCTTATTACCTTTGAAAATGGTTGTTTGGAAAATTGTGTATGGATATATAAAGAAAGAGAGATGTTAGAAACAGTGCAGCCTGGTCCACTATGTTTGGGCGGTTACTTTGCTTTGGAGAGTCACACCTCTTCACAAATAACCACTACCGCCTTCCTCGATTACGAAGCGAAGCATCTCTTCGCTCCCTCCTGTTTGTGATAAAAGAGTTTGGACGACTCCTTTAGTTTCTAAGTCACGTTTTGAGTTCTTCGGGGTTCCACGGGACAGTGGAAGAGAAGTGCAAGCAGTAGTTCCTTACGGCAGAAGGAAGAAGAAGAAAATTGTTCTCCCTAGACTTCTTCTTGGTGGCTTGTGGCAGAAGAAAAATTGGGTTTATTTCTCTTGTAAGTTTGTCTTCTTCGGTGTATCTCGGTGTAGAGTTTCTTCTGTATATCTCGGTGTAGAGAGAGAAGAACAGAGAGAGAGCTACAAAGAGTGAGAGATTTCTCTTGTAATTCGAGGTGATCGACTGGTGTAAATTCCTCAAGTAGTAAAATCCTTTGCAACTCTGTGGACGTAGACAATTTGCGGAACCACGTAAATTTGTGTGTTCTACTGTGCTGTTCTTTTCTGGTGTGATTTTTCTTGTTCTATTTTTCACTTCGTCGATCGTTCTTCTATTTGATTTATATATATACCACATTAACTGGCATATCTAGATCTCGCAACAACAATAACTGGTATCAGAGCTTTGGTTCAGATTTGAGGAAGAATGATGACTGCAGATGAAGTGAAGGTTTTAGGGATCGAGAAGTTTGATGACACAGATTTTGGTTATTGGAGAATGTATATAGAAGATTATTTTTATGAGAAGAAAATTTATCTTTCGTTATTGTGGGAAAAGACCTGAAAGGATGAATGAGGCTGAATATAATTTCTTAGATCAATAAGTTCTGGGGGTTATTTGATTGATCATATCGAGCTCCGTTGCACACATCGTCTTCAAGGAAAGGACGACTGCAGATTTCATAACAGTCTTATCAAGTATGCATGAAAAATCATCGGCGAATAACAAGGTGCACTTGATGAAGAAATTATTCAATTTGAAGATAGCGGAAGATGTTTCTGTTGCTCAACATCTGAATGTTTTCAATACTATCACAATTCAATTGTCGTCTGTGGAAATTGATTTTGATGATGAGATATATGCACTGATCTTGTTGGCTTCATTGTCAGATAGTTGAGAAGCCATGAGGATAGCGGTTAGTAGTTCTGCAGGTAAATCTAAACTGAAATATGATGATTTTCGTGTTTTGATTTTGACTGAGGAAGTTCACAGGAAAGATTCTGGCGAGGTTTCAGGTTCGAGCTCGACACTAAATGTTGATTTCAGAAAGAGATGACATGACAGGAACTCAAGTATAGTGAGATCAAAATCATAGTTTAGTAATCAGACAACCTGTTGGAATTGTGACAAGACTGACCACATAAAGAACTGCAGGAATACTAAGAAGATAGAGAATGGTAGCGCAAATGTGGTATCTGAAGAATCACAGGTTGTACTATTATTGGTAGTTCATAGTTCCGTTGAAGACTTCATATTGGATTCAGGGGCTTTGAATGTGGTAGGAAATCTACCAGAGGCCACAGTGCAGGGCAGTGATGGAAGTGAAGAGGAAAGTGGGTCCGAGTCACCCATTCCTATTGCTCCACAGACAGATGTTAAAGAACCACAAAGCTATGAAGAATCTTGCAAGATGAAAGTTCAAGCAAGTGAGAGCTGATAGAACTTCCACCAAGGACGAAGACATTGTACAAAAAGTGAGTGTACCAGGTGAAGATTGAGTGTAATGTCGGTAAGAGGTACAAGACTACACTTGTTGAAAAAGGCTTTCAGCAGAGACAAGATGTTGTCTATGCAGTGGGAGTTGTAAAAAGAGACAAGAGTGATCCAGAAAATAGCTTGGAGGTATAAAGCTATGTGGAGCCAGCTGATATGTTGACTGAGGGTGTTACTCTTGAGAAACTGAAGTTGTGCACAGCTCAGTTGGTCTTCTGGAGTGAAGACAAGGCTTTGAGTTGCAGAGGTGGAGGATTCATGGTAGAGGATTCACAGTGGAGGATTCAAAGTTGAGGATACATGTTGAAGAAAAAGGCGACACGGCCAGTGGAGGATATCAGTCTGAGGAAGGAGATGTTGCAGCCCGTGTACCGGTCTTCAAGTGGGAGAATTGTTAGAAACGGTGAAACTCGGTCCACTATGCTTGGGCGGTTACTTTGCTTTGGAGAGTCACACCTCTTCACAAATAACCACTTATGCCTTCCTCTGTTGCGAAGCAAAGCTTTTCTTCGCTCCCTCTTGTTCGTGATAAAAGACTTCGGACGACTCCTTTAGTTTCTAAGTCATATTTTGAGTTCTTTTTTGGGTTTTCTCGAGATAGAGGAAGAGTTCTTCGGGCTTCTACGGGATAGTGGAAGAGAAGTGCAAGCGGTAGTTCCTTGCGACAGAAGGAAGAAGAAGGAAGAAGAAAGAAGATTGTTCTCCCTAGGCCTCTTCTTGGTGGTTTGTGGCAGAAGAGAAATTGAGTTTATTTCTTTTGTAAGTTTGTCTCTTCGGTGTATCTTGGTATAGAGTTTCTTCGGTGTATCTTGGTGTAGAGAGAGAAGAACAGAGAGAGCAACAAAGAGTGAGAGATTCCTCTTCTAAGTCGAGGTGATCGACTGGTGTAAATTCCTCAAGTAGTAAAATCAGCAACTCCGTGGACGTAGGCAATTTGCCGAATCACGTAAATCTGTGTGTTCCACTGTGCTATTCTTTTCTGGTGTGATTTTTCTCGTTTTATTTTTCACTTCGTAGATCGTTCTCCTGTTTGATTTATATATATACCACATCAATTGGTATATCTAGATCTTGCAACAACAACAAGAGAGCCAGGGGATATTTCTTGGCCATAAGATATAGGTAGTTAGGAGTTTCATGTTACTTTACTCTAAGAAAATTTTATGACATGCGCTGCTATTCAAAGGGTAGAGTTGCTTATGAAATAATTCCAATAGTCTTTTAAAATAATCCAATTGATCTTATTTGGTAGAAATGGCAAGCCTTTTTCAGTTGCAAGAATTTTAATTATTTACATGGAAATATATTAATTTTACACTATAACATCTAATGTAAATATTATATTCTAATATTCATTATTAATACAAAGGCATTCTAAAAAGTTGACGTCCCCATATCTCTTGGATTTTCCTGAGATTTTTGTTTACCTTCATCTGGTTAGAAAAACAACATAATTGTAAATTCTTTCTTATATTTCAGAATGGTAGTTGATCCCTTCATTCTTTTTTCATTGGAAAGTGTCTTGCTTTCAAGGTGGATTGAAATTTTCGTTATGCCCTGTTTTGGCCTTGAAGGGTCTAGGGTTTGGTTCTCATGACTAATATATCCACTAAGTAATATTCCATTCCATACGCTTTGTATGCTGCTCTTTGTTTTGGAATTGTTTTGTAATAGCTACCTTATGGCTTTGGTGTAGCTCCCTCATATGATCGATATGCATATGCTTTCTCTTCATTGATAATGGTTATTGCAATATTAGTTTGATTGTGTATATCAAAATTGAATTGGAAGATGAACATATTCCCTTTCGCCGTATTCAATATCTCTGTTTGTCTAATTGTTTCTGACCTCAGTTATGTCCTTTGAAAATGTTAAGTTGCTGCTGCAGGTGGTATTTTTATATCACGTTTGTCTTGAGATAATGTTCCCAAGTACCATTCGGCCGCCAATAACTTGTTTGACAGAGTCCATGGCTTTTAAAAGTGTGTTGCTCCTTGTTGACGAGATTTTCTTTCCTAATGGGCCGTTTGATATCTTTTTTGTTTTTTGTTTTAGCTTTTTATTTTTTATTTTTTTGTTTATATTTTGATTTAAATTAAAACATGTCTGATTGAGGTAGTTGTTTTTAAAAAACAATCAAATTATTTTTTAGATATTTTGTGTTTTTAAAAAAATCATTTAATTTATTTTTTAAGCCAAATATAAAAATATTTAAAAATTATATCAACCAAAAAAGTTTTTTATAAAAGAATAAGAAATAAAAGTGATGCCAAACGGGTTCTAAGAAAATGAACTTTGGTGTGAACGCCTAAGGATACAGTAAGGATGAACCTTTTTTTTGGAATCAAGGAAGATTGGTGCCGTTAGAAATCAACATATGCATAATGCTTTTAACAAGAGTTAAGTTAATTCTATTTTTCTTGGATTTCCTCTTTTTTGGCATTCCTTTTAAAGCTTTCTTGAGTTGCTCTTCCCATTACTTATTCTATTTGCACCATATTCCCTGTTCGGTACACTATTGGTCTTGTGTGACAAGGATTATTGGAACTGTTTTCACCTGCGATTTTTGGTCAATGTTGAGATCGTTTGGGATGGGGTGAAGATTGTTTACTAGGTGTACTCCATATGGGAGCATATTTCTTCAACCACGAGCCATTGCCATCCACTTTATCAGTAAATATTCATTTTTTTTTACTAAAAAGAATTGAATGCATTAATACCAAATTGATCCAAATCAGACTCAAATGATGTCTAACCCAACCTTGGATGTAAAGATTGGTTGTTTGAGAATTCTAAATTTAGTGGAGTATTTTAAGTTTAAGCATGGCTAGGGAGTGATATGGTTTTCTAGATCAATGAAAGCAGAGTTTGAATAAACAGGCTTTCATATGGTCTAAGGATTCTCTTCTAGATAGAAGTTGCTATTAGATTTCATCTAGAGGGCAGAAGTGGTTCTTCTTGCTTATTTCAACTGAAGGACGTTGTGAGCAATTCCTTACATAGTTGGAGCAAGAAAAGAGATTGCTTAACCATAAGTGAGAGGTGGTGAGAAAAATTTAATTTAAATTTACTCCAAGAGAATATGATACACATTTCTTTTATTTATAGGTTAGATCTTGTAATAAAATATTTTTATTATATTATGAAAATAATCCAATAGATCTTACGTACTTAATTTGATAATGCCTTATATTAATAACAAGATACTGTAGTTTATACATGGCAATCTAATAACCATGTAAATATATTTTGATTAGATTAGTTAATGTAATATAAATATCGAGGAATTATTGGAAAGATTGCTTCAAATCTTATTTAATAGTTTCTCTCTTTTGAAATTTTTTTTTAAATAACCAAAATTCTCATGATGAACAAAATTTTCCCTTTTTCTCTTTCATAATGGCTAACAACTTGTGATTCCTTTATTGGATATTGGATAATACACCTTTTGCTGGTGGGATAAGTGAGTGGCTCTCTTATCCTTTACCCCAAATCATCTAGCTTGCTATGATGCTCATAGAGCTTTGAATCATGAAATAATTTTTGGATGTTGGATTCCCTTATCTATCCTTGCATGGTAGCTGGTAGTAAATACAACAATCAATATATTTTGTTGGGTTTTTTCTTGTTTGAGTTAAATTGTATTTTATAATATGGTTTTCCGATTCATATACTTATGTAGGCCCTATGATCTACTTTCTTCATGGTGAAGATTGCTAAATTTTATATTTATTTACTCATATTTTTGTAGCTCACTCTCTTATGTTATTGCTTTGCTTATGATTTGCGTAAGGCCTATTTTATTTGTCTATATCATAGAAAGATATTTATAGATGCCCTTATGCACTTGCCATATCCACATCTGTTTATTTGCCTTCTATTTTTTCCCCTAAATGCACATTTCTTGCGCCAATTTTTTTTTTTCTTGATGTAATCATCATGTGTCTCTGGATGTGAAAAAATGCATACAAATGAGCACAATCTTGCCATGGATATAATACTGGAATGGCTTCCCATATATTTCCTGAACTTTCTATTCTTGTAATTGGTGGCTTAGTTTATTTTCATGGGTTGGTTTCCTTAGTTGTTGTTAGACTATGTATGCAGTTTCTTCTTGTAATTTCTATGACTCTCTATTATTGAGTGGTCATCACTTACTGGGGTTGTATTTGTTGTTTGCTCTCCATATGGATGCTGCAGTTCTCTCATATTCCTACAGCTGGAGATGCAGGATTGCATTGTGATGTTCAGATTTTCTACGACTCGATTTTTTTCTATGAAGCTTTTAGCTTCCTTCTGCATATAGGGTTGGCATCTTATTTTGCTTCATGGGCATTTTCTTATCCTATTTGATATTCCATGCAGCTTATAGATATGTGTAGCTAAGGAATATTATAAATATTAGTATTTATAATATTTATTTAAAATTTACAAATCATTAGGCTTCTTTTGTTATAAAATTCTTTGATTAAGCATGAAACTTAGAGATTTCTATGTGAGGATTTCTTCTTATTCAAACGTCAGGCTTGGTGGCATCTTCCTCTTTCTTCCATTTCCCTTGCTTTTTCTTGCCCTGTTTCTAGTCATTGGTTGAAAGTGTAAGAAATTTTATCAAATCCAACATACTAGAATTTTATTTTTTTCTGCATGAAATTTTACCAAATACGTTATTTTCAAGTTAATAGAATTTTTATCATCAAATTCCATTTGATGGACGAAATCCTTTTATTTGAATTGCACATTTACCTTTTTTTAGTCTTCATTGAGTTTGATAAATAGTTAATGTAAGATTTAATAGGTTGTTCCATTATATAAATTGCATGATTGTTGCACCATGGGAACAATAGACCTAAAAAGTCTTGCGCTACATTGGTCCCTAATACATTTTTTTTTAAGTTTTTCACTATGATTAGGTCTAAGCGGCTTCTCTTGGGATATAATTATATCTAATCTTTGGCATATCAGCGGTGAAGCAAGCCTCACACAATTCTCCTTTTTCTTAAAGAATCTTAAATCTTTTTATTAAAAGCTAGAAGAAGCTACTCAAACTTAGTTTTTGTCACGAACAAGTTAAGTTTAAGAAAAATGTAGACAAAACCCAAACTTTATAAGAGCTATCAAAATAGATAAATATATGGGATTGATATGTACAAAGATATTGAATTGGGAAAATTATGAATGGAAAGTGTCCTAATTTTTTCTTTGGATGAGAAAACTTAACAAATTGATAGAAGCTAAGATAAATTTTCTTTTCTTATGGAGGTCTACTTGGATTATGAATAGCTTAGTTCAAATTGTATACTTCTTAAGAATTATGGTAGTGGTCATAGGTTTGAGTTTGACATGTGACCTTATTTAAACTTATAGTCTGTCTGGGGCAGCTTCAACTGTTTGAAGAAGCAGTTATGAAGAAGAAACTGATGTTCAGAAAATTACGGTGGCTATTACAAAAAAATATATTTTTGAGAAAGTTGGATCACAACTTTCTAACAGTCACCACAGATAGTTAGGTCTGGTGGGAAAATGCAGCCTTCAGCTGCAACTTTTTGAGAACGCTGTAAAGCGCAGTTTTGTCAAACAAAAAAAACTGTAGTGCGACACTGTACCGCCGCCCCAAGTACACTCTTAGTATTAACTTACTTTTTGTGTGGAATAACAACTTGTAATTTGCCTTGTTCCCTTTTTATCTATAGCTAGTTTTGTGCTTTTTTTACTTGTGCTTGATCAATAATTAAAGTTATGTCGGTCAACTTTCATATTAGGTGATTTTGAGTGATCATGAAGTCAAATGTTTATAGTTTATGAACTTTAGGTATTGATTATTATTAGGCATCAGATGATATTTAATGTTCTGATGAACCTCTCTCCTTGTTGAACGGGAGATGGTAACTCAGAAGTTGGTGGATGACAACCATTGGGCATTGGTAGACATAGGATTATATTTGCATTTGGGCATCAATAGTCAGGTGATTATCAGTGGTTTGCTCTTTAATTCACTTTATAGGAGAGAAAATCAATAACTGGTGGGTAACGATTGTTGGTGATTGTTAGACGTCAAACATCAACATTGTTCGATGTTGAGTGCTATCATTGGGTGAGGGCTGGCATCAACATTGGTCGATGATGGGCATCAAGCTTAGGATAGGCATCAACCTTGGCATAAAACAGGCTACAATTGGCATGATTTTGGGCGATGAAGAGTATAAACGGGATTTTGGCATTTATTTCTAACATGTGTCGACATTGGTCGATAATGGGCATGAGTGTTCTTTGATGACTACTGTTCAGTGCTAATGGTTAAGATCTATGAACTACTCTATGCCCTTGAATTTTTTTTCGCTCGAGTCTCTTTTGGGATTCCCCCTTGAACATATCGAAGCATTGCATATTTATAATTTTTTGGAGGGGCCATTTTGGTCATCCCTTCCAAAATCAGGTCACTGCACTTGGAATTTATATGTTGATTGGCTACTTAAATGTGTTGTGTTGTTTTCAATTTTCTTTCCTGTGCTTGGAGTTGGATCAAGGCATTTTTTGTGCCATTTGGTATATTTTATTGAGACCTTTAATTTGACAAAGTGTTGAAGATGGAGTTGGGATGGCCTCAAAGTTGATTATGATAATTTATAGTTGAAATATTATGGTGTTTTGAGATTTGAAAATTGTGTTTAGGTACATGCTTAATCAGGTGAATTTTTTTTATGAAATCAATATTTATTAACTTTCATTGCATACTTCAATTGATCATACAAGCAGTAGATTTCATTTATACACGTTTGATCATTATCTGTTTTTAATGATGATCTCATTCCAATCTCAATTTCTATTAGACACCACACAGCTATGGATGCAGGACCACATGCATACATGTGTACTTGCACATACATTTACACTGATAGAGGCACACAAACATAATGTGCCGAAAAGTGCAAACAAAATTTCACACATGCACACCTATGAACACAAAACATGATGACTATTTGCTTCACTGTTTTTTTATGAACATGTTCATACATAAATACTTACATCCCTTTGATATTTCCTTGTACTTGAAATGACAGAAAATCCCAAATACCAAAGTCTTCCGTGTTTTCTGTTTGGGCAATCTATGGGTGGAGCAGTTGCTCTCAAGGTGCATTTTAAACAGCCTCATGCATGGGATGGTGCTGTTCTAGTTGCACCCATGTGTAAGGTGATTGTGCTTCTAGCACCATAGAACTTTCTTATATGAAGATTACCTCTTAATGTTGAGTACTTTTTTATAGATGGGTGAGGATGTTCTGCCCCCATGGCCTTTACTACAGCTTCTTACGGGTATTTCAAAAATTTTTCCAAAAATGAAGTTAGTTCCACCCAAGGATATGGCTGAAATGGGTTTTAAAGAGCTCAAGAAACGAGAGCAGGTTGGCTTCCATTTCTCATCTCTTTTTTTTTTAGTTTTGGGTCTTACGGCTTTTCTTTGTTTTCTATCGCAATTCAGTTTAGCTTTTAGAATTTTGGGCGAGTTCTGCATGTGATTTTCACGTTAGAGAATTTTTCACCCAATCTGGGCATACTTGCCATGACCCAAAATTTGCCTTGATTATTTTACTGAATATTTATGTTTCTTTAGTTCATCATTTTTTTACTGTATCTTCAAGTAGTTCGGTTATGCATGTAAGTTAAATTATATTTGGATTCTAGATCGAGCTGAAGCTAGATCAGACCTTATCATCTTATCCCAAGCCCAACTTAGTCATCTTATGGGCATTACTTTTTCTTTCTTTTCTTAAAGTTTGGTGGGGTAATGTTGATTCCAAAACCAGGAAAAATTTTGACAAGCCGCCTCTGGGTCACTGGATAGACTGTTTTTTTGTTGTAGTTGTGCCCTACAAAATATGTATGAAAATGTTTTTATTTTCTGGTCTTGCAGGCTTCTTATAATGTTATTGCATACAAGGATAAGCCACGGCTGAAGACGGCTTGTGAGTTGCTCAAAACCACACAAGAAATTGAATGTCAATTAGCACAGGTAGACAACCGTTGAATCTGTTTTGATTATTTGAATTGCTAAACTAGTGAAGTTCAATAAGCACGTATGGAAAAGCTTTCTTTCTGCAGTTCTACTTCCGATGAACATTGTCTGAACTAGCCTTTAGCTTTGTTTGCCGAGTATTTGTTTTATGTGAATTTTGATTGTTGAGGCTAGAACTTACCTGTCCTTCTCAAGTCAGGTCACTGCAGCCATCCTCTCAAAGCCATGAATAAGTTATTTTTACATGGTTGTGACCTTCATCGTCTGGAGGATATGACTTTTGTATGCAAAGTTTCTTGTATTAGTTCTTCAAAAGATGCACCAGGTTGATCAAACTTTTGATTTGTATGGCTGTTAAGAGAGGCAGAATCCCTCCAAGCTATTTGTTTGGAAACTTACTGGGATTGAAATTTTTCATGGAAATATATCTTATATTTTGTGAGATGCCATGCTTCAAAAATTCACTTGAACTTTTATAGTTGATGAGCAGGTTTGGTGGTATAGATCATGAATGATTTTGACCACCATTTCTCCGTGTCTTTTGTAGTTTTGTAGAGGATGCAAACCCTATTATTGCATTGCATGCTCTCTTGGGAGCTCTGTCAATGGTGGCCCTTTTTAGGACTTCTAATTACGAGGTCCTTGTCTAGTATTTGTTACCCCTCCTAATATCAATACTTGGTGAGATTTTTCAAGTAGTTAAAACAAATAGAGATCATGTTTTTTGCTCACATACCCTCATGTGGCATCTTTACTGATAAACCCCTTTGAGAACATTAGTGAAGATCTTGCCCAACACTAGATGCTCTCAGGGCTTACATGGAAATCATTTCCACGCACCTGTCCTTCTAGGAACTTACTCATTAGTGAGCCCTCTCACTAATTTTTAATGAAAATAGTTCAAAGAAGCATGTCCTAGGTGCCACTTATTGAGGAGCCCTCCCAGTGACACAATAAATAAAGACTTTATTTACACATCTCCCATAATAAGACTGATAGAAAATAAGAATAGTAATTATGATATTTTAGAAACTTCTCAATTTTTGGTAAGTTTTCTATTTTTAAATGATGCAAATATGCCATCATCGATCATCATCATCTCATCAAGATCAAGACATTGTGGAAATTCATTGTTACCATAATCCATTTATGGATAGAAATAATCATCATCAAAAGTGAAAAGAATTTGTTATTTCAAATTTAATTAAAGGTGGAATATTTTTAAGCATCAAGACAACAATGAAATAGTTTCTTATTCTTTCCGAATGGGCTTGGCTACTGTATGCAAGCATGATATCCTTCATGTGATTTCCTCCTATTTCTGTCCACTATTCATAAAGGATTTAATGCTAGAAAGAAAAGCTTGAAGATTATTTGCAATCATAGAAATCTTTAATTAAGCATATAAATAATTAATTATGCAATCAGATTATGGAGATTTTGAACTTTCTTTTCCTTACATGAACTAATGCAACATTATGTATTATAATGCTTATGAATATGGGGTGAGTTGTGTATTAGTATTTTCTTATGGCAATGTATAATGAAGCTTGGTTGCTTCCTCTATGTAGACTCTGACGAGTCTTATCAAAGCAACATTTGTATAACTTCTATACTGCTAGTTTTCTTTGAATGATGACATCCTATTCCTGGTCATCTTTATTTTGTTATGTATAGCCCAACTTTTATCTCCATCCTGTGGTATCACAGAGAAAAACCTGGAGGCTTAGTGCTTGTAAGGTATGATTTAGTGCTTTTTTTTGAAATCCTTTGTTAGTTGACCTCCTTATTTTCAAACTAATGGCCGCCCTTATTTTTTTTTCCCTCCATTTGCGATGTTTGAAATGGCCAATGCAAAAATATTCAAGTACTTGCTAAAAAGAAATGGTGATTGATGACTTGGGAGTAATTTTTAAGAGAGGTGGCATGTTGGCCAACCATTCTATGGAAGAAATTTGACAATCTCTTCATATGCAGCTAGTTTGGTGAGTGATTGGTATTTCATCTTATGTGTGAATCATTGAGTTCTCTTGCTATAGGGCACTTGTACTTACCCTCTTCCACACAACCATATAATTATTTTACATTTATCCTTTAAAATCAAAGAAAATCTTAGCTAAGGGGTGTCAGCCACATCTCTATTGGCTAGTTGAACGCCTAATTTTTTTAAATTTTTTTTATAAACTCCAGGAGTAATCCAAACACAATTCCCTATTATCTACTATTGTTTCAAGCTTTTGATGTTAATCCTAAATCCCGCTAATAAAGCCATGAAACTAACCTGGGATTTGTTGGCTAAAAGGGTTTTCTACAAGACTTAGTCTTGTTCCAATCTCTATTATAAGGAACTCCATATCACATCTAAATTCACTATCCAACCATTTTAATTGATCCCAAGGTCTGGATTTGCATAATTCTCCCACACTAAATTTCTAAAATTGAAGCTAACATTCTATCAAGTTTGACTTTGACCTAACTTTGTCGTAGGCATACTTTAACTCCACATGTTCTGCGCTATCACCAAAGCCTATGTACCATTCCTAACCCTCTTGGGAAGGGAGTTAAATATATTTCAACATCTTTGAGAGTGCTAATCCTTGGTCACATCAAAGGGTTATTATGTGATCAGTTGCCCTGAAGTTTATTATTTAGATATTGTTGGAGCAATATTCAGAAGGATAAGAGAGTTGTATTAAGTAGATTATTCACCTTATTTGGTTATAGAGCACGTATCCATTGGTTGATCAATTGCTATCAAGATGGTACGGAGTTTCTTCCTATCTTCTTGCTTTAGTCCTCTCATATTTGTGAAGGGATGTACCATTTGCTTGATGTTTGAATTGGTTTTAATATAAAGGATTATTTTGCTGTATGGAAGCCTCCTTGAGATTTCAACATGTCTTATGTATGTCTTCGCTTCTTACAATTGTTGTGAAATGCTTGGTTATTAGGTTCTGCTTGCAGTAAATATAGGAACAAGAATTAAAACAATAATTTAACATAATTTCTCATATCTCGCAAGAATGTC
>JXCR01129861.1:102213-155695 GCA_002079205.1 Phalaenopsis hybrid cultivar
AGAACTAGTAAGTTTTTTCTTCAACTAAAGTTTGTAGCATTGCAGTATCATCATTGCCGATCATTTTGATTCACATGTAATAATTGAGTTCTAGCCATAAATTTTTTAATTTGTTATATTATTTGGTAACTGAGAACTAGTAAGTTTTTTCTTCAACTAAAGTTTGTAGCATTGCAGTATCATCATTGCCGATCATTTTGATTCACATGTGATAATTGAGTTCTAGCCATAAATTTTTTAATTTGTTATATTATTTGGTAACTGATACTCTATCTTGTTCATTGTGAATTTATGGCTTAATTAATCTCGTTGACTTAGGTGACATGGACCTTTGAATATGTTTGCTTTATTGTATCCCAAATATCCTTGGTTGTGGTTAGGAATATGAGGGTTCTGATTGCCTTGGATGGTAAAATGGACGGCCAACTTTGCAATTACAAGTTGCCAGTAAAACTGGCAAATAAAGATCAATTGAGGATTTCTTTTTATGCGATTAAAATAATGTGACGAGCGGAGTAAAAAAATACTCTTCACATGTAGAATAGTGGTAGCGAAGAATTTTGGTATGCTAACATCTCTACTACTATTAATGCAACTTTCATATATAAATTTTTTTATTTCAAAGCCACCAAATAGATTCATTTGTTTGCTTCATCCAAAAAATGTCTTGTCCTGCTATCATCAACCATGAAATGAAATACGCTTTTCAAATTCTTGCTTATACTCCATTATTTCAAAAGTTCACTTGTGGGTCAGATTTATCAATGGCAATTGGCATTAAAGGCTCATTGTTGAGTAAGACCGTCAAAAAAGCTCGTTATTCGCAAACAACTCGAGTTTGACTCGATAAATTGCTGTTGCTCGATTCTTTTGTTAAACAAGCGAACTGAGCACGAATAAAATTTTTGAGCTCATAAACTTACAAAACACTTACAAAGACTTGTTTGTTCGTGTTTGACTCTTTTTGGCTCGAAATATATTAATAATTAAATAATAGTTTTTAATTTTATCTTTTTCATAGTAGATTTTTCTATGTATTTAAAATACTAAATTTATTATTTTAAAAATTTATTTAGGTGGTGTAATTATAAAAAATATATAAGTGTTTGATATTTAAATAATAGGATTTAGGCGGTATGCATGTAAATAGGCCTAAAATTGTGAATTCCTTATTAGAATGAATCTAAAGTCTTAAATATTGAGACACCTTTTAGTGTAATGGTGGAATTTTGATTGAAACTTCAAAATTTAGTATGCTCGTGTTGGGGCACTCCTATGATAGGCGACATCTTGGGAAGTTACACTAATGAGGTAAAACGGTGAGGCCACCAGGCAAAAGTGGACTTTCTTGATGGGTGAGAGATGATATCGGTGCATTAGACCAGAGGAAGATGAGAACTATGTGTCATACAAAACAAAGTGTATGCCATAAGAGCCTTCTCTTGAACCCTCGATGGGACAAAGTGCTACATGGTTGGAGCCACCTCTTGAATTTTTAGGGGTCAACTCTAGAATCATATTTGTCTGGGGGATGATTATGGCTATAAAGAACCAAAAAGGATGTCGAGTATATAAGTGGTAGATAATGTGAAATCCCTTGAACAGAATAAAGCTAAACTCTTAAATATCAAGGCTCCTTTTGGCGTAACGATGAAATTTAGATATAACCCAAAGTTAAGCGTGTTTGTGTTGGAGCACTCCTAGGATGGGTGACTTTCTAGGAAATTATACCCACGGAGCAAAACAATGATGCTGCTAGGCTAAAGCGGACAATATCTTGATAGGTGAGAGTTCTATCTATCACGAAAGGACTAAAATTAGGTGGTATGTTTGTAAAGTGTTAGATATGTAAATGCACTTATAAAATAAGTAAGCATCTCCTGTGGGAAGGACGGAACACGCCAGGGAGATGGGAACCACACAGCGGAAAGAACGGAACAATGGGGTCCTTTAGTCTCACATTCAATGTATGGCAAATTATTTGTGAGAAAAGCTTTATGAAAGAGGGAAGGAAGGAATTTTCTTCCAAGAAAACTCAACGATGCAGATGTGTGGCATCCGAATTGCGTTAAGTGAAATAATTTTTTTTAATTTTGATAATAATAATTTAATTAATCATATTTTTTGGACTTGAGCGAATTAATTTCTAGCCGAACACAAGCTTAATATGAAAAAACAAAATTGAATCAAACCGAATATAAGCAAATTATTAACGAGCTATTTCAAAAATGAGCCCATACATGAAAAAAAATATTAACGGTCGAGCATAACACGAACAAGCCTTAGGCTCACTTAAGTTCGCTCTGTTAGACCCCTATTGTTGAGACTGTCATGCATAGGGAGTTCCTTATGAGTGCCTAGACATTCATCTAGTGTTTGGCAGCAAGCATCAAGTTAACCGGTGATGTGTCCTTTTTATTTATCAGCTCACAGGTAATTCTCTTGTGCTCAACAAGTGACCCTGCTCTTTTTACAATATCTCCTTAGTCCTTGCAGCGCCTCTATGCGAGCTTTGTAGAAAATGGTACCCATTTGAGTTAATTAAACATAGACCCGGTGGTATGTGATATAAAAACACATGGATCTTTGTGCAATTTATCAGCTTATGTATTACAAATTTTCTTCACAGCATTTGCTTACATTGCACTCAATTTTACAAATCTGACATTTGAACCTTATTTTATACATTTATATCACTCAAATCTTTCATTCTACATAAAAATTCCATCAATTCAACTTTTAAAAAGCGAAATACATCTTTTCATGCATAGGGAAGGTGTTCATGCATACGGAAGGTGGCATACATGTTAAAATTAAATTTTAGGTGTTAAATATTTAAATAAATAGGAATTGAGCGGTATGTATGTAAATCTTCCATCTTCTTTATTATATGGCATGATAACCTCACCGTTCGCTCAGGTATCTCTGCCTTTGCTGATTCTACATGGTGAGGCAGATGTATTGACTGACTGCTCCGTGAGCGAGGCTCTATATGAGAAGGCAAGCAGCTCTGACAAAGAAATTTTAATCTACAAAGATGCATGCCATTCTCTTCTTGAAGGCGAACCTGACGAAACAATAAGTCTTGTACTCGATAATATCCTCTCTTGGCTCGAGAAACGCTGTGCAAAGACAGAATAGCTTCGCCTGCACAATCTCCCACATCTTCTTCGTTTCCAAGATCCACAATCTCGGGCTTTTACATGTGAATATGTCTGGAATAGTGCGGTCAGCATGTCATTCCTTCCCACGATCTTGGGTCATGCTTTGAGTTGGTGTTATAATTGTTGTCATTAATTTGTTTAGTGTTTCTTCTGTTTCTTTCTGTATAGGGACGGATGCACATTTTGGACTGAATGCTTAACTTTCATTATTATTATTATTATTATTTAATTATGAGTGGGTAAGTTATGATATGTCACTTGCAAGTATGAAAGTACACGAGAAAAAATGACTAGAGAATCTTTGTGAGACTCACTTTTCTTTGTAGATNCCTGTATAGGGACGGATGCACGTTTTGTACTGAATGCTTAACTTTCATTATTATTATTATTATTTAATTATGAGTAGGTAAGTTATGCTACGTGACTTGCAAGTATGAAAGTACACGAGAAAAAATGACTAGAGAATCTTTGTGAGACTCACTTTTCTTTGTAGATTTCTAGGCCACTTTAATGGTATGTTTCAATACATAATATATATATATATATATATATATATACGTATATACATACATACATACATACATACACATCCAATTTTTATTCCATGCAATCTCAAATGTTCGTTCGAATGAACTTTGGAGATATACTTGTACACAGACATTCAAATGTTTATTCCAAGCTATCTCGAAAGAAGTTCGAATGAACTTTAACGAGATATACTTAATCTTATACTTAAGTCTTATAATTCAAAATCATATATATCTAAAGGACCNATACAATCTCAAAAGTTTGTTCGAATGAACTTTGGAGATATGCTTATACACAAACATTCAAATGTTTATTCCAAGCTATCTCGAAAGAAGTTCGAATGAACCTTAACGAGATATACTTAATCTTATACTTAAGTCATATAATTCAAAATCATATATATCTAAAGGACCTAAATTTAACTAAAATCTTTGCAATTGGGATCCCTATCCGCGCATATAACTGTTGTTCCAATTATAGTATGTTTCAAACCACTGATTACAAGCCAATTTCAATTTTAGTTGCACTGTTTAACTTGTTTGAAAATTTTGTGGTTTACGGTTCAGATTTTGGTTTTCTTGTGGCCTTCGGTTATACAGTATTCATCTATTTTTGCCAAATCATTGATCTAACATACATGTATAATGCTTTCTTAAGCTGTGGCCGCGTTCTTTTAGCCTACTTTTCTCACACGTGAAAAAACTCGGAGCTTGGGGCACGTAGGGAATTTTTTTTCTTTTTGCTCGCCTTCATCTCCTGCATTCGTTCCGTTCCACCTCTCAACATCTCATCCAGAACAACATAATTGGTTGGATTCCATTCTGCCCTTCATATATATCTCTACCAAAGGCATACCAAAATCCCCCCCTCTCTCTCTATCTCTATTCCAAGCCACCAAAATGAATTCAACTCGGGAGATCAATGCATTCCGGCCATCATCTTCAACAATCCATAATAACTCCAATCTCATCAAGAAACCTACAGCCATGCCCATCAGCACCACCTCATCCACGGTCTTGTCCGACTCCTCCATTGCTTCTGCCTCACATTCTCAACCAGTCATTATCCACGCACATTCTCCCAAGGTCATGCACATACAAGCATGTGATTTCATGGCCGTAGTCCAAAAGTTCACCGGCTTCTCTACTCCATCCAATGATGACAATAATACTAATCTAACATGCAACGATGACGACCCTCCTGTTAACAAGAAAAGGAAGATCTCCGTTGGCCAGAGACAGGAAAAATTAGTCGAATCATCATTAAATGACAATCGTCAATTGAAGCCACAGCAATGGCCCTCCGTTACGCCAATCACCAACGTTGGGTTCAATCCCTTCTCTAATGCAATGTGGTTTGGGCATGGATTTACGTCAGAGATTTTTGAGTTGCCCAATTCGATCTACAGATTCGCTGAGATGCCGGAGATGTCTTCTATTTCTAATATCAATAGTGCATCATCAAGATTATCTGACGTATGATCTAACCTTTTGTTTGTTTTTTTTTTTTTATATAATTTTATTTTATTTGTTTGTCATTTGTTTTAATGGTGGAAATTAAAGATTTGGTATTGGTGATGGTGGTTTTTTGGGAAAATCAATGAATTGTTTATTTTCTTTTGCTGTATTGCTCAATTAGAACAGGTTGAATTGTTTATTTTCTTTTTCTAACCTTGAAGTGATGTACAAAAAACTTTATGTAATCATTTTTTTTTTATGTAAACTATTTATGATAAAACTATTTTTTAATTTGTCAATTCTTAAAAATAATTTGTGATTTTAAGAACTTGAAACTTCTAGATCTAAGAATTCTTTTTTTAATTTTTTTGCATTAAAAACTAGACGTATAAAAATATATGTTTATTAAACTAGGTATATTTAGTGCTAAAAAAGTTTAAGCTACTTCAAGAGAGCTTTATAAAAGATATTTTTACCAGATTCTTCACCTAGGAAGTTCTTTAATAAAATAATTCAACTTTTTCTTTCATTTAAATTTTAACTTTATCTCTCACTTCTTTAAACTTGTTTCTTCTTATCCCTCTTCATTTTTATTTATCTTATTCACAACATAAAATTAGAAACTTGATTTAGATCGTTAAATCCTTAAACCTTAGGAATCATAAATTTGATATTAGTACTAATGACATATTTCAAAGAAATAGAATTCAAATTCAAGAATTAAAAGACCAAATACAAGTTATCTTAACTTATTTATAAAGTAGAAAAGCTTGTGCACTTTCTGCTGAAAATAATAATACACCATTAAAGGAAGATGAATCATATTTAAACCCATGTAAAGACCAACCTCATAAGAAATAACTCAATTTTAGGAATGGAGGTAAAGAAGACCATCCTTCTAAGAACATTGTTGTCTTTAATGGTTCCTTCAAGAGAGAAAAATTTGAAGCTCTCTTATGATGGCACTGATGAACTTAATAGGTTATTAAATTGGTTATTTAAAATAGATACCTTCTTTGATTGACATAAAATGAATAATTATTAGAGAGTTAAATTTCCCAAAATAAAATTTATTGAAAAATTCCAAGGTGTATTGGATCCAATATCTAACTAAAGAGCAATGAATGGGTACTACCTCTCTAACCTTGATTGAAATGAAGGAGATGTTAAAAATTAAATATTATCATAGGCATCATGATAAGAAGCTACATGGTAACTACTAACTTTAAGAAAATGTAGTCTACTTGTAATTAAATATTTTAATACTTTTGAATACTTAATTATTATGATTGATTATGATGATAATGATTGACAACTGTATAGAAAATATGTCATTGAACTATGTGGAAAATTAAATAGCACAAATTTTAGAATTTTTTTTATTTCTATGATCATATATGACATTAAGAAAATAAAAAATCTAGAAATATAAAAAAATATATTCTTTAATCAATTTACTTTTTTAAAATAATGATTTACTATTTTGAGCCCAAGTTACTTGAAATTTTTTCCTATCTATGTTAGGAAAGTTATGATTTACTTTAATTTGGGATATAAGCTTTTAATGAAAGCATTTTAATTTGGGATATATGCTTTTAATGAAAGCAAACTCTCGTTTTAATTACACCCTAAAAGATGTGATTTTCAAAAAAAATCTTAGTGTTTTTATAGATTTTAAAAATTATATTTAAAGATATTCACTATAAGAAAGTCAAAATTATCTGGTAATTAATAATTTCAATTAGCAAATTAGGTTACCAACTGATTTGCTACTGATTTTTATCAATCATTTATACTCTGATCACAAAATTCATAACACAACGACAAAATACTTCAACTGATACAGGTTAGCGACTGATAAATTGATTGTTAAACTTTAACACTAGAGTAATGATTGAGTATTTAGCCGTCAAAGTCATTTTGTCTGAAAAAGTCAATCTTTCACCTTGTATTTGAATAACCCAACTTTTCAACCTCAAATAAATGGTTGAATTAATAACTGAGTGGCGTCATAATAATCGATCGATTAGGGACTTATTTTTGACTAATTTAGCGGCCGATATATTAGCTCTAGTTGGTTAAAAAACAAATTAATAGGGTCGATTAGTAAATGAAATTTTGCTCACCTATAATCCCAAATTAACTAAGATTTATATTCATAATATCTCATTATGATCTAGTATTGATAATAAATTTGAATAAAAATATAATAAACAAAACAAGTATCAATAAGTCATCAAGTACACTAATGCTGACAACATAAATGAAGTAGTTTTGCACACACATACATGAAAAAAAGAATAAAAACTAATCGTGTTGTTCCTCCATGTCCTCTTGGTCGCTATCCTCATCAATCATAGGTTTCTTGCCATGACGACCTGCCAGTTCTTGCAGTTGTGTAATTTTTAACTTAAGCCTCTCGAGCCTATCATCCCTGGCTTTCTCAAGCTCCAACACTCTAGACTTCAACTAAAGTATAATATCATGGCATCACTGCAACTCCTCGACCAACAAAGCCACACACTTAGATACTTCATCATCAATCAGTGATGATCTCTAGCCTGAACTGAAGTGTTTAACCTAATGCACAAATCCTTGTGCTTTATGGTTGTAGATACTCCTTTCATCCCCTCAACAACTTCCTTCCAAATCTCGAAGTTAGAATGGTTAGAATGATCACTAGAGCTATTAACACCTACTGGGCTCTAACTCTAAGACTCCTTCGGGCTCTTGATCCCGATCTTCTAGATAGATGTAAAATGCGATGTATGTGATTATATGCTTAATTTCCTTAATAATGATTCTCACTTTACAAAAAAGCTAAAAACTTGATCCCAAACAAAAGCTAGGTAAATTTTCACTATGAAGCAAATAAGAATACAGTTATAATATTTAAATATAGGATACTATGCAAGTATACACATCGTTATCAAGTAATATATGACTTTTTGATTTAGCCTTGAATATTGAACCCATAAGTATAACTAACAATATGCAACTTTATAAAACAAAACAAATTAGATAACAAAATTTTACTTAGTAAAGTATTCTTACTTAAACTCTAGATGCTATAATAGGAATGAAAACTCAATTTTTTGGTAATTTTTTATAATTGAAAATAAAGTAAGCAACTAATTAACTTAACTAAATAATTGCAAGATGAAGACAGTATAAATAAAATATCTTTTTTCTTATCATGAATCAGTAACAAGTATATTAATTCTGTTGTGGAAGTATTCTAATTGTGTTGTGACAAATATGAGTAATAATATTCTTTACCCTTATTAAAGATGCTACAAAGAACATTAGCTAATCTATAGTTTGAATAGTTTTGAAGATGGGTTAGGTAGAGAAGATACTAGATCTCACTCTAAAGTTTACTCTACTTCCTCCATCTAAAGGCTAACATCTCTTACCAGAACCTAAAACTATAAATCAAATTGGTGTTTTAGTCTATCACTTTAAAGTCCTCTAATTCTACACTCTTCAAAGTTTATTTCTCTATTTATTTGCACTCAATCCCATGAACTACATTCTTATCCATAAAATCAAATGTGATTCTTACCATTTTTTGGGTGAGACAATTTCATCTCGGATCTTGCATGTTCTCACAATTGATATTAACATCTTAATTGGCCAAATTAAGAAGTAAACGAAGAACAACGTTTAAAATCATCACAACTTCTTCCAACATTAAATTCTAATACTTCACACAACTTCCTTTTAAATACTTAATCACTTATCATTTTAGGAAAAAAGATAAAGAAAACTACTCAGAATTCATGTAGAAAACATAACCACACTTGAATTTAAAAGTAGAAATCATGCATACAAACAAGAAGTTTAAATGAAAATCAAATGTAGTCACAAAGATAAACACATATATCAAATCCTCTCCACCAAATTTATTGAAGTTCCTTTGAATTCTCTGCCTTCACTCACAATATGAACTAAAACTCAAAATAAAAATAAAAAGTGGTCAGTGGCGGTGGCGGTGGCGATGGGCGGTGGCGGTTACTTTGGATGGATGGATGATGATTGGCTGGCTCCTTACTTTGATAATCCAAGTGTTCTTTAATAAAAATCCAAGGAGTGTCTTGGTGCCTCTTCAAAATATTTCTCCATTCAATGAATCTTTTAGAAGTTGTTTCCTTTCAAAAGCCAATTGAATGAATTTTCGTGTCCATAAACTATTTCTCATGTTTTTACCAAGGGTTGCTTCAAACACCTCTTAAAAAATTCATCCAAATTCAATGAATAATCAAGTTACTACTTCTGGCGCTTAGGCGCGGGGCACCTAACCCTTAAGCACAACTCTCTCTATTTAACTAGAGCGTAAGCGCTAGTCCTGGGCGCTTAGACACCTTAGTTCATTTTTGCACCTTCTCCATTTTGCTCCAAATTTGATCCTTTTTCACTCCGTTTATCATTTTTCATTCATTTGATTGTACTTGAAAGAAAAACACACAAGTACCTTTCATTAAAGCACAATAACTCAAAAATAAGTATAAAAATATGCATAAAAAGACTATATATTTTAGGCGTATCAAAATCTCTTAAACTTAAAATATTACTTGTCCTCAAGTGACACTTCAATATTTTAAAAATTAAATAAGTACATGATGTATATTAGTTTCTTTAGGAGTTTCTAAAATTTTGATGCTGAAATATAGTAGTCCAATTTAGAAAAAAATGTTAATAAATAAGACCAACTTAGAGTTTAGAAATTTTTAATGTAAAGAAGTATGAAAATATGAGTTCCTATCTAATTCAGAAATATTGTAGATTTTTCAAATATAGAATTTAGGCATTTTATTATCTCCACTTAAAAATTTTTATCAAACATAATTTTACTTACTATATTATATCTTTAAGCTTAAGAGTTTCTCAAGTCTTATACTTTAAAAAGATCAGATGTGGAACCAATTTTTTATTAGGCTCTAATTCTCAAGCTTCTCCTCCCTTTTTCAAGTTTTCTATTCTTTTTATTTTTCTTTTCTTTTTCTCTTTTTATTTCTCTTTCTCCCTTTTTTTTCTTTTGCAGGCAAGAATTACCAAATTTGGATAGGCTTTTAATGATTTTGAATTCCACTCTTCCTTTCTTAATGCAAAGAGTTGATATATTTCCTTTACTTAAAAACATAATAATAGTTTTTGAAAATTACTTTCAATAAAAGAAATTTAAGTATTGAAAATAAAAGTATAATTCTTCTATATTTTTCAAAAATATAATTTCTCCTACTAAAGATAGTTACACAATATTTATCATATTTCACATTAAAAATTTTTAAATTTAAGTTTTTCTTCATTACTATAAATTTTAGCTAAATTCTCTTACTCGTTTCTTTATTCAAAATTTCACTTCCTTAATATAACTTCATATACGTGATATTTTTTCTTCAAATCAAAATCAAATTTATTTGAAGTTCATTTGAGAACAAATAAATTTCAAGTTTTTTAGAAAATTTTTCATCCCCCCCTAACTTAAATTTTTAGTAAAATAAAACATTTTAGCATCATATATAAATATTGGCAGAAATGAAAACTAAAAATGACATACTAGCAGGAATTTTTACATCATAAATATAGAAGTACAAAAAATTAAAAACAGGGATAAAAATTAAGTTGATCAAATTTTAATTTCTTAACAATAGAGGGTCATTAGACTTCTACGCAGTGAAGGATAACATAAAAGCAAACAAACATATTAACAATCATTCACAACTACAACATAAAGAAAATATCTGGTAGTAAATTGAAAATTTTAAACATGAAGTTTTAAAATAAAAGTTAGCAATATTCTAAATCTTCCTACGAATCTGAATTAAGTTCAACACAGACTAACTAAATACATTAAACAACACAATTAACACACTTACTACCACAAAAACATAATGACTACTCACAAAAATATAAATACATCACAGCAGTGTCTAACAAAACAAAACACACATAAAACTTACAGTCTCAACAAATACAACTCAAAACACAACAAAAATACGTTATAACGACACCATAAATAGTTCACAACAATACATATAAAAAACTAAACTAAACTACAGAACCAGTCTAATCATCTTCTTCCTCAGCATTACTTTCGTCACTATGCCAAATAGTTGCAGGCTTCTATGATGAATATCTTGGATATTGAGGGAAAACTACACTCTGGTTACCTCTCATGAAGTTTTCCATAGATGAGTGGTATTCTTCCTCATAATCACGACGTCTCCTTATATATCCATCTATATGTTCTGCAAAGTTTTCTAAATTTATTACCTTATCAGTAACATAGTTAACGTTGTCCAAAATTCTCTGCAATAGTTGTGACTGAGAATCATATCTACAAGTCTAACCCTGCGATATAGAAGCACGTGAAGTAGAAGCTTGAGATGTCGAAGCAGCTGAACTACTAGAAAATCCACCTCTCCAGCCAAAAATCAAATGATGTGAATAACAATTCACATTCACACTAGTAATAGACTTGAGTGGCTGCAATATCTCCTCTTAGTTATCAAATGCAAATCCCAAACTTGTAGTAGTAACAACGATAATAGAACTGGTAATAACACTATGAATCAAAGCTCCAATGTCGATGGGCTTGAGTTGCTGAATACAATAGTTTGAAGTTGCTCGATCACATGTCACTTCACTAAAATGATTGGTAGCCAACAGACGAGACGAGCAGAAATAAAATATTTTCATGCCTTTGATGGGGCATCTAACTTTGAAGTGGGAAGTTGACTCTTCTTTCATTAGCAATTTTCCATAATCCTATTCCTCTAGTCAATGATGAAATAATCTCATCTAACTCCTCAGTTAGACTATAGTAGGAATAAAAACATAAAGTGCTCGGGGGCAAATGATAAAACTGATTTATTACCTCAAGTGAGAAAGGTATTGTCTTTCCTCTAACCATGACTCCTTCTTCAGCCTCGGGAAGATTTGCATAGAACTTCTGAGCAACTGAGATAATTGTCACAGCATAAAAACAACAAAACCACTCCCACTAGAGGTGAACAATCAAATCCTCTACAACTCCTCCTAAACTCTTGAAATAACGCTCAAGGATTAACTTTCTCGATTGCAGTGCATCATTGTATCGATCATGAGCTCTCGCACTAACAAACTTGCTTGAATCAAATTGGGCTCTTCCCTTGCTCCTCTTCATCCTTGGTTCCATTTCTAAAAAATAATATAAAATTCGCAATAAATTCCAAATTCAACTCTAAATCATTAAACCCAACTCCTTAAAGCTTAAACTACCAAATTTATGTCTTTTCTATAATTTTTTCTCAAATTTTTACCATGAATAGTGATTTTCGGCTAGATCCATAATGTGCTCAAAATACTTGGTAAAACTTAAAAATTTTTACATAGAAGTGAAGCTCTTACCTGAAGAAGATTAAATCTAACAAATTTTTCTCCAAACCACCAATAAATCATCAAATTAGGGGATGCTCTAATCTCAAAATTGCGAACTCAAGAGGTAGGGGACGATGTCGAGCGAAAGAAATAGAGATTTTCCATCCGATTTGCCACTTTAAACTGTTCACAAACCTGTTTGCTTAAGCGCAAATTGTTTGGTGCGTAGGCGCCCGTTTCTCGGTTTAGGCAGCGCTTAAATGCAGAGTCTGGTTTCCTTTTCTCTACTGCGTTTTACTCATGTTTTACTTATACACTTTTTTTTTTACATAATTGCTAGACCTTTAGGATAGAAAACAACAGCCTGTTTACCTAGAATGGATCCCTATAACACATGAACAAACACATAACATTTGATAATAAGATGAATTGGTTCAACAATAATCAAAATAAAAACATAATACATAAACTTCAAACCTTTGAGCTGCCACTTCGATGAGGTGCTTGGAGCGAGCTACAAGTGGAAGCAGTCAATGATCTACAACAACAAAATAAGTCTACATTAGCTAAACCTTTCTTTTAGTTTAAACAACAACCCATAAGACTTCGAGTTGGTTCGTCCAGCATGACATAAATCCTCAATATTTTTAGACTTTTGCATAATCATGTTATGCAATATAAGCCCTAACTCTTTTAGGATTCCGAGGTCGTCATTTGGAATAACCTAAATCCTTCTATCTTCCATGTTATTTGCATGGTCGGATATCATGTAAATGTAAGCCCTAAATAATAAAATCACAAGGATTGAAATATTAAAATAAAATCAACTTTAAAATTCAAGTCAAATAGTATGATAGAATGAGAAGTCACCGAGGTTCTCCTCAAGATTTATGGCATCCCCCTACTTTTTCTTTTTTTTGGATTCCTAAAATAATTGCTCATATTTGATCCAATCCCATTTAATTTGTTATGTCCACCTTGAAAAATAAACTTTGAAATCTTGAAGGCATAACCTCTGATAATTATTGAGAGTTTTCTTAAGTGACCTCTGTCGCTTAGGATGCAATTAACCATAAGGGATTGCCTCTATAAGGAACTAAAGAACCCAAGTAAAATAAACTCTATCTAAATTTTATAATATGTAGGGGAACTTGTCGGTCACGAAAAAAAGATTCACAGACCAAATGAATGTCATAGATTATTTAGTTTACATGATTGAGCCAAACATCAAGTAGTGTTTCTATCACTCGGAATGGTATATTACTTGTAGTGTTGTGCTAGATCATTCGAACTATTAAAGATATGGGATCTTTTCAGTCTCAAATATCTTAAAAAAAATATTTTCAAAAAAATCAAAACTACACAAATATATTCAATTAAACTTAAATTATCTTCAAAATTTTGACCGGCGACTGGCCGGTCTTTTTTGAGTGATACGTAGTTTAACCAGCTCGTGACTCGATGCGTCTGTGGATCGCCTTTAACTATCCAGTTCCTTTGAAGTTATCCGGCTTTTTGGTTCGTCCATCTTTTGAGTTAGTCACCCAATTGATTTTTGAGTTTTTGAATCATCTATTTTCTGGGTTAATAGGCCTTTGGTTGATGGCCCAGTAGTGAGCTATCCTTGAGGCATCTTATCCACCCTGATTGAAGACATGTGCCTTGCTTGTAATCACATGATCCGGTTAGGTGCATTTAACTTATACAACTTCAATAATCAATAACCACCTATATGGTATATTATTTAAATATGAAAAAAATTGTCTTAATATAAGTCTCAAAATCGGTAAATTCATTTTGATTTAAGAAAAATAATTTATATAAAAAATTAGTTAAAATCTATATTTTATTTAGCTCAAAATAATTTTAACAACATTGTTACATCTTGGTCAAAAATTGGAAAGGAAAATGTTTTGGTTTAACATCATTTACTCTTCATAGGGTTGATTTGAACAAGCGTGGCTATTTATTAAAGTAGTTGAGAAATTATAATAAGAAGATTATTTTATTAAACAACATTGAAAATTCATTTTAAAAGTATCATTTAAAAAAAAAATCTTGAAAAAAAAAATTATTTTATGTTTTAAACCAACTTGTATGAGTCAGCATTCTTCTTATTAAAATTTTTCTTAAAAAAATATTAAAAACTTAATATAAAGTATGTTTATGAAGATTGGGAAAATGAATGGCTTATTGAAATTCAGTTAAGAGAATTAAATGTCTTAATTCAAAAAATTCAAGGTAAATATAGAATACTCAATGAAATTCATCTAATATGATCAACGTGGCTAGTGCATTTTCAAAGCATTTGAAGAATGTTATAACTAATTGCAATATTTTTAATCTAACAAAATGGTGTGATAAATAGGAAGATACATATTACCCTCAATTTGATGTTGAGATGATCAAAAGAATGAATATGATAGAAGTTTTAGTCGAGGCAACCATATGCGCTATTTATGCCCTTAATGATCCCTATATTTAAATCTAAAGGCCGTAATATCTCAAAAGAAAGGGAGAAAGTTAAATATATTTCAAATAAAGGTGATTAGATGTGTTGCAAATATACATGTTCCTAAAGAAATGAGGACCAAATAGGATGATAGATACTCCAAACTCGTGCTTCTCGGTATAATTATTAAACATATAAATTGTTTGATCTTAAAACCTTAAAAGTTATTTTATGTTGATATATGGAGTTTGATGTGAAAGGGTTTGAGATTGGCTAAGTAAGATTGAGTTTAATCAAGATGAGACAAAGTAACTATAGAGCTAAATTATCCTTCACCAACTTCTTAATAATCTATCTCTTCACCATCATCTTTAGAAGATAATGAAAGACAATAAAATACAAGAACCCTATGTAAGCTCCATGATGTAACCAATGATCTTACTTTATTTGTTTACTTACAATTAGTGAGGCATTAGAATTTAAGGAATCTATATGAAGTGAAAGAATGAAGCACACAATAGATGATAAAATCAAGTCTTTAGTGAAGAATATCATGTTGTAGCTCACAACTCTATAAGAAAATAAGAAGCCAATGTCATCAAATAGGAAAGATAAGAAGCCATTATCATAAAATAGGCCCATAAAATCAGAAATGTAAAGGGAGAAACAAAAACATATTAAATATAATTCATGGAAAAAAATATAAGTAAATAATGGGCATTGATTATGACGTGGTATATGCTTATATTATTTGAATGAAAATTATTTATTTCATAATTTCTCTTGTTGCCTATAAAGGTTGATCACAAATAGACATTTGTTATGGGATATATTAAGAAGAACAAATACTNCATAAAATAGGCGCATAAAATCAGAAATGTAAAGGGATAAACAAAAACATATTAAATATAATTCATGGAAAAAAATATAAGTAAATAATGGGCATTGATTATGACGTGGTATATGCTTATATTATTTGCATGGAAATTTTTTATTTCATAACTTCTCTTGTTGCCTATAAAGGTTGATCACAAATAGACATTTGTTATGGGATATATTAAGAAGAACAAATACTTGAAAAAAATAAAAGTTAAAATTCCAAAAAATATAAGTTAAAAAAGAAAGTTTTGGGGGACTTAAACTAATCACCAAGAGCAATAAATACAAAATATATTTTTTATTTCTATGGGATTGAAATGAAGCCAAAAAGGGGAATATTTTCATCCAAAAAAAAAAAACTTATGCAAGAGTGGCTCTCATGAAATTAAAGTTAGAGAATAATTAATTAGCTGACACCTTAGTGAAATATGTCATCAAGCTATAATGGGTTGTTTGAGATCACTTCTATTTTTAAAGTTTTATTTTTATATTATTTTGTATATGCTTTAACTTGCAATAAAATATATGTGATATCTTATTAATATGTTTAGTTGTTTTTAAATACACTCAACTAAATTTTTTTATGTTTTAAATGTTTTTTTAGACAAGTTATTAAAAAAAAACTCAAAACATTCAAAAAATGAATTAAATGAACATTAATTTTAAAGGAAAAGTAAAAAACAAAAAGCAAAAAATGAAAGTGATTTCACATAAGCCCTAAATGAAGAATAAACATAAAATGGTGAATCTAGCCAACTTCAAAAGGTTCATGTATAGTTTAATATGTTTGACATGTATAAGGATGAAATTTGTATAGAGTGGAATTGCAAGCTAGAATATAAAAAAGATTGAAAGAGATAAAGGTTGAAAGTGGCTAACGTTTTATTCTATGAAATGAATATGAACTTATGGATTATTATACTCTTCTAATAAATTTCAAAATGTTGGGAATAGTGGTTGGCTCAAGGATCACTATGACAAGAAAAGTATAACCAATTTTTTGCTATATACTAATAACACTACTTTCATTGGGTACTCGAATATGAAAAGTTAGTGTTGCCTAATCCATTTGTGAGGTTGAATGTATTGCAACATTTTCATACTTGTGTTATACATATGAAAGCTAGTAAAAAAATATTGAACTTTCATAAAGTAAATCTATAAAATCTATGTAGATAATAAATTCACAATATTATTGATAAAGGATCCATATTAACTTGAAAAATAATTTGTTTATTTTCACTACATATGATATCAAACGAAAACAAAAATTCAAATATACCATGTGAAAATAGAAGATTGAGTTGCTGATAATATTACTAAACTTGTGAGGGGCCAATTTATAAAATTGTACATAATTCTTATCTTGACCAATGGAAGAACTATTGATTCATTGGAGAGTATTTAAAAATTTTAAAAAATAAAATTAAATTAACAATTTAAGATTATGGGTTGTCTAATAAATAGCTAGAAGTATTAAATATAATTTAAAATCCGCCATGATTAGCATAATGCTTTCTCATTTCATACAAACCAAAATAAGAGCAAAAAGTTCAAAATAAGTTGTGAGAATTTCATCCACTTTCACCCATCACCCAAACAAGATTTTCTATCAGTGTAATCATATAGTGCAATAAATTCTTCCACTATGTGTAAACATAGTAGGCAAGTACATATTTAGCATTGTTGGAGATTTCAATGCTTAAATAAATTTTCATTTTTGGGTCAAATGGTCATCCACAAAATAGATGTTTTAGATTCAAATGCAAGGGATTAAAAAAATTTAGTTTTTGATTTGAGAAGAATGGAACAGAGCGTAAAATTTCAATGAATTTTAAAATGAGCCTCTAAATTATTTCTTGAGTATTTTGAATGTACAACAAATTATGGTTGTTGCTGATTTGTAGCTGCTCATTACTGCTGCTGCTAAGCCTCTACGACCACAAACATCAATATCGGTTGTCACACCAATAGCCAACTTTGTGTTTTAATTTAACATCAAATGAAATAGCAATATCTCATGTTTGTTTTACATCAAACCAAAAAATTCTAAGATTTTTAAAAACATTACATTTCAACAATACTGAAATAAATTACTTTGTATTCCTTTTTGAGCCAAACAAATGGCCCCTTCATCCAACAAGCATAATCTACACCATACTCAATGCAAGTTCTAAACAAACAAAACATTTATTTCTACTTTAGTAATAATATAACAAAAGCAACTTATAATTGCCTTTTATTGAATGAAAATCATGTCATTTTATGGATAGCTCTATTGAGTTTTATCAGCCATCTACTCATCTTAGTAACTCTGGATTTCTTTATTATTCCCGTTGTCGAAAATTCGATTAAGAATTGAAGCCAATCGTAGACCTGCCTGTGCGATTCTCTTTTTCACTATTGGTAACCGGGTGAAGAAATAGTCATCTGAGGACCAACCTTAATGTTAATACTCATTTCAAGTTTTTTTTTTTCTAATAATTATAACTTAATTATATTATAAAAATTATAGATTTGGATTTGTGTATGGCTTACCTCCTAATGTTGAACCTTGTTCAGCATCCTTATATGCATAATCACAAGCTAGCTGTATACTTTCTTCTGCATAACTGAAAAGANCTAATAATTATAACTTAATTATATTATAAAAATTATAGATTTGGATTTGTGTATGGCTTACCTCCCAATGTTGAACCTTGTTCAGCATCCTTATATGCATAATCACAAGCTAGCTGTATACTTTCTTCTGCATAGCTGAAAAGAGAAAATTGCCAAGAGATTCAAAAAAGTATAAAAAGAATGAGATGAATGAGCTGTGGATTCTCTAAGCTTACTCATTTGCGCAAGTTGCTCTTTTATTGCCGCAGCTTTGCCATGTCTCAACGTCATCTGCCCATCCACTCTACACAAGGAAAGTTAATATCAGGAGACCTCAACATTAATTTTCAAAAATCTTCTAAACTTATTGCAGAATATATCAAAATTTATAATTCACAACGAGTCTTATATGTAGAACCTAACAATAAAGTTGGTTTATATATGGAGCCTAAAGCATCAAAATGGCTAAAGAAAATTCATTTCAGAGAAACAAATCAAGCTTACAGTTATGTTTAACTTAATGCCCTCAACCATGGTATCAAGATCATTGTTGTAATAGTCACGCATTGCTGTTTGTATCATGCTAGAATCCCATACCTGAACCAATAAAATAAATTAAGCTTAAAACAAAACATTTATAAGTAAATCAAAGATAGAATTTCATAAAGAAAAAATTTAACGTACATGATGAAGGTTAGTCTTCCTTCTGTACCAGTGGACTACAATGGTGTTTCCACCTTCATCATCTTCAAATCCCACATGCAGAGGTTGGTGGATATCCCCCACGAAATGTGCCAGGAACATTAGACTTTCAGTTAAATTATCTGAACATTTCGTTCAAATGAGAATTGGGGACAGGTTTTAGAAATACGAAGTATTTATCGAGATTGAATTTAAGGCCTAGCAAATTTACACTGATTTGATGGGTCTCCATAACTATAGAGCTGATTAGTGTAATTATTGATTGCTCCTGCCACGCACATTCCTTGTTCCCCTTTTGAATTATGGCAATCTCCTGCAGCACATGGAGCAATTTAACTTAGTGCTATTTTACCGTTATAATAACGTTTAGTTTTTTTGGCTTGTTAAGTAATGCATGAATTCTTCCTAAACTATGGTGTTTAAAACTGATGTAGACATAAAACTAAAATCCATTTTTTTTTTGGGTTAAATAAATAATTGAGACAAGAAGCAAGCTCTTATTATTTTAAATATAATTTTTTTTTTGAGATATTTATCTTCAAAAATTTAATCAACAGTTTAGAATTATTACTTACTAAAGATACAGCTTAAATACATTTTGAGGCATAACCAAGCGCTATCAAACTATATTGATTTTCGAAAGTGAGAAAATTTTCATAATATTTATATAGAAAAAATTAAATATTTCTATCTCTAACATATAATTCAATGACAACTCATACTTTTTAGAGCCATTCTTTAACACATATCAAACCTCTAAATATATTCATGAACATCTCTAAAAATGATAGGTCAATAAAATTCAATCTGAAAATTTATAGAATCGAACTTTATTCTACTGAAATGCCCACCATATTTTGAATCGTGACATTCACTCATCATGATTTATAAATTTTATTTAAATGTGCACCTCCTAATTACTTGATTACTATATTTCTTAAACAGACAATGCTCATCATAGAAGTAAAATGTAGAACTGCTAAGACAATCTTGGCCTTAACAAGTGACTAACAACAAGAAAATTAACATTATCATCATATCACATTATATTTTGGATTCTCTTTCATGTAATAAGGACGTTGAAAAGCAAATAAACGTATGTCATTCATGAAAGTCAATAGAAATTGTTGTTGCGAGATCTAAGATATACACAAGTTGATGTAGTATACATATAAATCAAACAGGAGAACGATCAACAACGAAGCGAAAAATAGAACGAAAAAATTCACACCAGAAAATAGTAACACAGTGGAACACACAAAATTATGTGGTTCAGCAAATTGCCTACGTCCACGGAGTTGCAAAGTATTTTACTACTTGAGGAATTTACACCAGTCAATCACCTCGACTTACAAGAGGAATCTCTCACTTCATTGCTCTCTCTTCTTCTCTCTCTACACCGAGATACACCAAAGAAACTCTATACTGAGATACACCGAAGAAGATAAACTTACAAGAGAAATAAACTCAATTTCTCTTCTACCACAAGCCACCACGAAGAAGCCTAGGCAGAAAAATCTTCTTCTTCTTCCTTCTTCTTCCTTCTGCCGCAAGAAACTACCGCTTGCACGTCTCTTCATCTTCCCCGAGGAAACCTTCCCCCATACCGAGGAAACCGAAGAAGAACTCAAACCGTGACTCCTAAACCCAAGTAGAGCCATCCGAAGCTTTTATCACTAACAGAAGAAGGAACGAAGGGATGCTTCGCTTCACAAAAAGAGGAAAGCGAGAGCGGTTAAGAAAACCGCAGGTCGCGGTCGCAACTTTTCGCAATCGAATTGGCATCGTGACCTTTCGCGAACAAGAGCGAGAGTGTGAGCTTTCGCGATCGGCGTAGGGAGTGGGAGGCGGGATCGTGAACCGGGCTCCAGCATAACAAATCTCCCACTTGGAGACCGATACACTGCTACAAAGTCTCCTTCCTCAAACTAAATCCTCCCACTTGAATCCTCCACCGTGAATCCTTCACCTCTGCAACTCAATGTCTCTATCTTCACTCCAAAAGATTAGCTAAAGCTGTACACAACTTCAATTTCTCAAGAGTAACAAACTCAGTCAACAAATAGCATGTTGCACATAGCTTTGCACCTTCAAGCTATTTCCTGGGTCACTCTTGTCTCTTCTTACAACTCCCACTGCATGGGCTACATTCTGCCTCTGCTGAAAGCCTTTTTCAACAAGTCTAGTCTTGTATCTCTTACTGACATCACGCTCAGTTTTCACCTGGCGCACCCACTTGTTGTGCAAGAAGTTCTGCTAACTCCCACTTGCTCGAACTTTCATCTTGCAATATTTCTTCATAGTTTTGTGGTTCTTCAACATCCGTCTGTGGAATAATAAGAATGGGTTCCACAGACCCACTTTCCTCTTCACTTCCATCACTGCCCTGCACTGTGGCCTCTGGTAGATTTCCTACCACATTCAAAACCCCTGAATCTAATATCAAGTCTTCAACAGAATTATGAACTGTCAACAATAGTGTATCCTATGATTCTTAAGATACCACATTTGTCCTATCATTCTCAATCTTCTTATGATTCATGCAGTTTTTCTTTATGTGACCAGTCTTGTCACAATTCCAATAGGTTTTCTGCTTACTAAACTTTAATTTTGATCTCCCTATACTTGATTTCCTGTCATGTCATCTCCCTTTGAAATCAAAATTCAGTGCCGAACTCGAACCTGAGATCTCGCTAGAATTTTTCCTGCGAACTTCCTCAGCCAAAATCAAATCACGAATATCATCGTATTTCAAATTAGATTTACCTGCAGAACTGCAAACTGCTATCCTCATGACTTCCCAACTATCAGACAATGAAACCAACAAGATCAGTGCACATATCTCATCATCAAAATCAATTTCAACAGACGACAATTGATTTGTGATAGTAATGAAATCATTCAAGTGTTGAGCAACAGAAACACCTTCCACCGCCTTCAAATTGAATAACCTCTTCATCAAGTATACATTGTTATTCACCGATGGATTTTCTTATATTCCTGATAAGGATCCCATGAGATCTGCAGTCGTCCTCTCCTTAAAGACCTTGTGTGCAATGGAACTTGACAGAGTCAATCGAATAACCCCCAGAACTTGTCAATTCAATAAATTTCATTCAGTCGCATCTATTCTTTCAGGTTTTTTCCCCAATAATGGAAGATGAAATTTCTTCCCATAAAGGTAATCTTTTATCTGCATCCTCCAGTAACCAAAATCTATGCCCACAAATTTCTCGATCCCTGAAACTATCACTTCATCTACAACCATCATTCTTCCTCAGATCTGAATAAATCTCTGACACCAGTTGTTGTTGCAAGATCTAAGATATACACTAGCTGATGTGGTATATATATAAATCAAACAGGAGAACGATCAACGACGAAATGAAAAATAGAACGAGAAAATTCACACCAGAAAATGGTAACACAGCGGAATACACAGATTTACGTGGTTCGATAAATTGCCTACATCTACGAAGTTGTAGAGGATTTTACTACTTGAGGAATTTACACCAGTCGATCACCTCGACTTACAAGAGGAATCTCTCACTTCGTTGCTCTCTCTTATTCTCTCTCTACACCGAGATACACCGAAGAAACTCTACACCAAGATACACCGAAGAAGATAAACTTACAAGAGAAATAAACCCAATTTCTCTTCTGTGACAAGCCACCACGAAGAAGCCTAGGTAGAACAATCTTCTTCTTCCTTCTTCTTCCTTCTTCTGCAAGGAACTAACACTTGCACTTCTCTTCCTTTACTTTGAGAAAACCTTCCTCTATCCCGAGGAAATCGAAGAAGAACTCAAACCGTAACTCCTAAACCTAATGAGAGCCATCTGAAGCTTTTATCACGAACAGAAGCAGGAACGAAGGGATGCTTCGCTTCGCAAAAAGAGGAAGGCGGGAGCGGTTAAGGAAACCACATGTCGCAGTCGCGACCTTTTGCGATCAAATTGTCATCGCGACCTTTCATGAACAGGAGCGAGAGTGTAAGCTTTTGCGATCGACGCAGGGAGTGGGAGGTGGGATCGTGACCTTGGCTCGAACATAATAAAAATAATTGAAATTACTTTATTTTCACAACTTTCAGTACTTTAAAACTCTAATAACACCAGAATAACACATGAATAACATAGATTCACACTTACAGAAATAGTCACTGTGTTATAGTGATATTCCTCTGCATTATTTATTTTCATCCTCGTTTTTTAGATTTCCTGTTGTGTTACAGGAATACTCCATCAACGTTACTTCTAATTCCGCGGGATTATTTTATATTCTGCGGTGTTATTTGTGGAAAATGAAGTGTTATTCAAATTATTTTGGGTAGCAAGTGACTAACAAGAAGATTAACATTGTCATCATATCACATTATATTTTGGGTTCTCTTTCATATAATGAGGACGTGGAAAAGCAAATAAACGCATGTCATTCATGAAAGTTAACAGAAACAATTGAAATTACTTTATTTTCTAAACTTTTAGTACTTTAAAACTCAAATAACACCAGAATAACACATGAATAACATCGATTCACACTTAATAACACATGTAATACGAAAATAGTCGCTCTGTTATAGGGATACTCCTCAGCATTATTTATTTTCATCCGCGTTTTTTAGATTTATTATTGTGTTACAGGAATATTACATCAGCGTTACTTTTAATTCCGCGGGATTATTTTATATTCCGCGGTGTTATTTGTGGAAAATGAAGTGTTATTCAAGTATTATGTAGTGTTATTCGATTACTTTGCTGTGTTTTTGGAATATTCCACTGCGTTACTTGATTTGGGACTGTGTTTTTTGCATATTCTCCACGTTATTTCAATTTCCACTGTATTATTTGGTCTTCTAAGCATATTATTCGAATATTACGTGGGGTTATTTTATATTTCAAGGTGTTATTTGTGAAAAATGAAGTGTTATTCGAGTATTAGTGTTGTTATTCGACTACTTTGTGGTGTTATTGGAAGCTTTGCAACTTTGGATTGGATTGGGGGCGGGTTACACTGACTAGAAGTTAATTTTTAATTTTTAAAAACAGTGGGTCTGGGCCTCGGGCTGGGCGGCATGGTAAAAATTATCTTTTTCGTTTGTTTCATAGGTAGATCCCGACATTCGGTCTCCAAACATAGATCTACATTAGGAGTCCTAGCGAAATATTTTCTCGTCCAAATTATATTTAGTATATATGGAGGTCCTCAAACATACCATTTACACCTGAGTGACCCTGTTATGGCTCCTGTCTCTCCTCGCTACTTCCGCCTCCGCCGCAATGAAGCTTGACCCACCCACGCAACCAACGGCGGTATTCTCCATCGCCTCATTTACTCTTCCATTAGTCTCCTTGCCTCAATCTCCACATCCGCCGGCAGTTCCTACTGGCGACCACCTACTCCTTTCGCTCCTCCGTCTTTCTCGTGAGATCTCTCTCTTTGACGTCCCATGCCTGCGTCTTCGCTGCTTCTTTACTGTTCTTACTTGCAAGTTAAAGATCCTTTGCATCCTCGTCAAGGAGCTCCTTCAGGACCCAACCTGGAACGCCAGCGATCTTCCCCGCTCAACTTCCCTCTGCCTCTGCGAGATCCTAGTTGTCCTACAATGCTTCAAAGCCTTCCTAGGTGATTGCTTTGCCCGCAACCGGATGCGTCTCCTTCTCCAAATCAACTCAATCGACAAATTAAATGACTAGTAAAGCTTCACTGAGGCCGCCAGGGGAGACGGGAGCCGTAACAGAGTCTTTCAGCTGTTAAAAAAATGATTTGGGACCTCCATATTTAATAAATATGGCCTGGATACCTCTATATGTAAAAAGCCCTATATTTTAATAACTAAAAAAAAAACACATTCATCAGAGGAAAAAAAATCATTTCTTTTTCCTTACTTTATTATTTTCTATAATAGATAAGTAATATGCTGCTTAATTTTTTAATCCCTCTTTATCACATATATCAAAATCAAATTCTTTTAGAAGAATGATCAATCTAATAAGTCTTGATTTTGCATCCTTCTTAGCAATAAGATATTGACTGGTATATGACTTTTACATAGAATTATTTCAATTATAATCAAGTAAGATCTAAGTTCATCCAAGATAAAAATTGCTACTAATAACTCCTTTTCAGGGGTTGTCTAATTGATTTGGGCCTAACTTAATATTTTACTAGCATAATACAAGACAAACAAAATTTACTTATTATTTTTCCTAAAACAAAACTTATTATATAATCACTTGGATCACTAAAGCTCCAAAAAATTTCAATTATGTGTTGTAATACGTGCAGTGATTAATTTATTTTTAAAATGTCAAATGCTTCCACACAGTCATAATAAATTTTAAAAGCAATTACTTTTTCTAATAAAAGACACAATTGCTGTGAATTTAGAAAATTCTTTAGTAAATCCTTATAAAATCCTATATGGCTTATGAAACCCTATTTTTTTTAATTGATATGGATGGTAAAAAAATTTCTATCTCCCGAGTATTTCCTTATCAAGTTCTATTTCTAGTGTATAAACTTTTTGTTTTTGAACCATACTCACAGTATTCATAAATTGATATTTTTCATAATTTAATGCAAAGATATATATATATATTCATATCTTTTTAAAAGAAAATGTAAGAGGTTTTAGGCAACTTTCAATAATATGCATCAAATAAAAAAAAAATATCCAATAAATTTAATGGATTGTAGAGTCGAAAGATCATTCTTCTAAAACCAAAGTTCTATCAGACTTGTGAACATGGCCTTTTCTTGTTTCATACGTGTTATAAGAACTTGATTATATTCCATGCAGCCATCTAAGAAATAATATAATGGATGCCCTAAAATATATCCCATGTTTGATTAACAGAGAGTAAGAAAAAATGATCCTTCCGAGTAGCTTTATTATATTTCATATAATCTATATAAATTCTTCACCCAAATATTGTTCTAGTAAGAATCGGTCCATTCTTTTCATTGGTCATCATATTCATCCCCTAATTTTTAGGTAAACAATATGTAACAGTGACTTAAGAAATATCAAAAATAGGATATAAAATGTCAATATCTAAACACTTGAAAGTTAACTTCTTCACAAACTCCTCCTTGATAGAATTTCATCTCCTCTACAAATTAACCTTTGATTTATAATCAAATTTCATTAAAATTCTATGTATACGTGTAAGGAATGGCTAATTTTTTTAATATTTGTAATAGTACATCAAAAAGTATTCCTATGACTTGTCAATATATGCATCAAATTTTTTTTTGGTGAACTTCATCAAATTATGAAGAAATGATTACGAGTAAAGTTAAATATTCTCCATAGAAGATTTAACTCAAATGATAAGACAAAATTTTCAATTCTAATTCATGGCTTTTGTTAAGAATGTTTTAAAGGTTTTTTCAAAGGGGTTGTGTCCAACATTTCAAATTTATCCTTAATGGTTTTATACAACTTCTAAAAGTAGATCATAGTCATTCTTATAAGTATCTACTTCCTAATTTATTAGAACTTGCTCCAATAAGTCCATGGCTAATTTTTATTGATTTTGCTTTGATCATACCTACCCACTAAGTCAGTCAAACATTTATTACTAGAGTAAATGGAGAACCACATTAATCATAAAGTATTAAAAGTACTTTTTGATCTATACTTTTATTATTAATTCTCCCTTTTAAAATCAAATATAGCCCTTCAAATTAGTAACAAAAGGTTCTACATAAAATACTTGTAATTTTATTACATTCATACATTTCTAACACTATAAAGTTCGCAAGAATGATAAACTTAACAATATTTACTAAATCAACTTTAATTTATAGATCCTCTAACATAATTCATTGAATAATTTTTACATCAAAAGTTTAAAATTATAAACTTAAGTACTCTTAAACCCAATTTTCTAAATATTGAATAAATATGAAATTAATACTAGTTTCTAAGTCAAACAATATTTTTTTCAAAAAATTTATCTTCTTAAATTTAAGGTATGATAAAAATAGTTAGATCTTCTAGTCTTTGTGGAAGAGTGTTTTTTCATTAATTATAGCACCATATTTCTTAATCTAAGATTCAAGTTAAATTATAGCACCATATTTCTTAATCAGGTTTATGTTTTTAGCAAATAAATTATAAACTAAGCTTAGAATATCATCATATTCAATTCAAGTTTTTAGTTGAAATAAGCTTAGTTTATAATTTTATTGCTAAAAAATAAACCTGATTAAGCATTACTGAAAAATTTATAAAGATATAAGAGCTTCGAAAATAAAGAACTAGATTTGATTTCCATCTTTACTCATCCTTAGTCACTTTACAACTCTTTCTTGCTCTAAGTACACACTCTAAAGCTTACCAAAAGTCTCCGACCCTCCTAAAATTCCCATACAAGTAGCACACTATCCCACATGAATAACTCCCTCAACCATAACAAGAAATCACTTTATAAATAAATATATCTGGTTGTCATGTTGTAGTTTTGTTTCATGCGATGTCACAGTGATGTGCACTATAAAGTTTTGTTCTAAATTCACAATTTGTAGCACAAAAATCTTAATCTCTAGTGCCAAATAATTAGGCCCTCTAATTTTTGGCTCATTTTTGCATCCTCTGCCATCAAGGCACTCAAATATGTGATTCCAAAGCACCATAATCTAAAGCTTGAATATTATTTTCTTTTATTTTCTGATGTTGAGCAACGCCATATATCTGTGTTGCAACACAGAGCTATCAGATTTTTTATATATCAATTTCTTCAAGCCCCAAGCATCAAGGCACTCCAAAAGTCAGTGCTAACATTCTAAGCTCTTTGTTTTTGCAATTATTTGTGCAATAAATGGTGCACAGTGCATAGACGTTATTTTTTTTTTCTAAACTTTTCATCTCTTCTCAAATAAGAAATTCCCATACTAAACATCACATATAATGATAATACAAAACAAAATAATAATTTTTTACTTAAAATTCTTATTTATTTCTTAAATATTTAGTTCACTCAATTCTCTAAATGGATGTGTTAAAAGAGTCTAAGAAGAACTATCCAAGCAGGCTCAAAACAAACATACTTACGAGAATGAAAGCAAAGATGCCAATTGACTTTAAGGATGACTTGGTTGTCAAGTTCATGAAGAACTCATTAAACTCATAGTAAATTCATTAGACAATGTGAGATTGATCACCCAAGCATAAGTGCTACTCAACAATTTTGATTAGAACGAACAATTCTCTCTCTAACAGCTAACCAAGCACTAATCCAAGTGTATATGTTAGATGCATCTTATATTTTACATTAAAAAATTGATTGCCCTTGTTTTGTACTTTTTATGTTTGTTGCTCTGTCGGCAGCATCTCATATAGTACTCAAATCTCAATCCTCATCTATAAATGGGAGTTGTAAGAAGAGCCGAGGTTATGAAAAATTGCTCAAAATTATTGTATTATTAATTGAAATCACGCTATATTCTTTCTAAACTCTCCCTCCACTAACTTCTCTGCCCTTCTTCATGCTCCTCTCTTTTTCCTCAGTTCAAAGTAAGATTTTGGTATAATCCATGGATAAACATACTAAAATCACTTTCATTTCTTATTTGCTATACTAAATTTTCCCTTTTCATTTTTGTTATTTTTGTGTTCCTCTTCTTGGCTAGTGGCCCTTATACGATGTCATTAACTAAAGAACTCCTTTTAAATGGCGGTGAGTTGAAAAATTGATCCTTGAAACAATTCTCCTTTGAACAAGTGCTTTGACTCTAAACTAAATTCAAAATAAATCCGCTACAGCTCATCTTGATATATTTCTAATTGGGCTCTTTGGAATTGTCTTTGTGAAATCTCCTTTCTTTTGTTGTTGAGTTCCTCATAGATTTGGAGTTATAGCTTATGAATGTTTCGCTAATTATCTTAAAATAAGAAAACATGCGGATATAGTAATGCTTAAAAATGACAGCTTGCTTTTATTTTTGTTAAAGAGTCGTTAGATCTCATCCTAGAAGAGTCGTGGACGCCACATGAATGCCTTTACGCTCCCTAATAGTGCAGTTCCACAAAGTATAGAATAGGTAGATGGTGTAGTTGGGACTTGGCATCCTATCAAATAAACCTATACTTAAAATAGCAGAAGTTGACTTTAAGTGAAGCAAATCAGAAGAAAAATAATTTCACATATTTCTATATCGGTTAGTCTCTAAAACGATCTAATAAAATATATGAAACAGGGTTTAGATGACCGATTAAAAAGAAAATTTCACTCAACTATTGTGAAAATATTTGCGTACATAAGATGTACGCAGCGCTGCGTACGTCCTCGGGTTATTCAGGGGGTACATGGGGGTTATATCGAGATTATACCCCTTTGTAACTTCCCTGTAATCTCCATGTAACCTACAAATGAGTTCCGCATTTCTGTAATTTCATGGGAACAAATAAGTTACACAGAAGTTATAGGGGAATTACACGGATGTTACAGGGGTATAATCCGGATATAACCCCCCTATTTGTTTGGGAATATAGTTCGTATTTATATGTATTAGTAGCCCCAATAAAAGAGAAAATTTCATCGTGAGCTCCTTTTGATATGATGGGCCTTAAATTTTTTTATATTTTTACTATTTATCTGAATAAAAAAATATGGATTTTTTAATACAAACTTAACTGTCGTCGGCTCATACTCATCTAATAAATTTAAGAAAGATTTACATACAAATCACTCGATTCTTACGTATTTACATATCAAACCCCTAAGATTCAATGTTTACATTGCGTTCCTATGCATTGAAAAGTATACTAAGATTTTCAAAATAATAAATAGTGGTATTTTTTTTGTGATATGAATGAATTGGATGGTATAAATATAAAAGCAAAATTTAGGACTTAGATAGTTAAATATATAAAAAAATGGTTGATATTATGTAAATGCCTTGTATTTTAACATAAAATGTAATTAAAATAGTAATTTAAAGCTAGGAGATTATGAGGCCCATGAACGATACTACGAGGTGGACAAAAAAACAATTGAGTGATCCATGCACCGACCATTCGATCAGAAACGAGACAAAAGAACACATGAACCAATCACTATAAGAAAGTCAACCTGATCAGATAGCCAACCCTTTAGTAGAGCCAATCTAAGGGAAGATCCAATTTTACAGTACTCACAATGAATAAAAAGATTGATAGTAGATCAGCCGATCAACCCATGCCGACCAAGCTCATCCAACCAATCTGATCCCATTTCGCCAAAGTTAACTAAGTTTAGTCAGCCAAACTAGAAAGCAACTGAACAACAAGCACATGCATATAAAATATCAAAAATACCCTATTACAGACCCCTTCTCAAATAGGGGCAAAAATATAATATCATAATTATATTATATCCAATATAAATTAGATGAATAAGGCACCATTAATTAATGTTCATCCTCTCCCTCCCCCCTCTCCCTCCCCTTCTCTCTCCTTCTCTCCTTCTCTCCTTCTCTCCTTATTTGCACTATATGTATTCGGCTCCATTGATAAAATTGGACCACGCATATTTTCAGCTTCACGCCAAAGTTGATTTAGAAACAATTAAAGTACAAGTGTGAGATATGTAAATGCGTAAGAATTGTGTGCTAGGCATGTAAATTTCCCTTGGATTTCTATGGAAAATAAAATTGTCACACTCCTCAATTTTAGCTTTAAGAAGTTTGATAACTATTAATTAATAATCAAATATTAAAAATTGTAGCTTATACCTTTTTAATTAAAATTTTGGAGAAACATTTATGTAAATAATAGAGCTTTTTCCACTTAAAAATACGTGAAATTAAAATCTAGAAAGCAAAGGTTTTATTAAAAAAAAGTATGCTTGCATGATAAAATATGCCATAAAGTCAATTTTAACCGTATATTTTTTGAGAAATTATTAGCAAAAAAAAAAAAAATTGAACTTTACTCTTTTAAATTGAGAATAAACTTTTCAATTCTAGCTCTGTCAAAAAAGGAAATTTATTTTTTTCTTTGAGGCCGAGTAAAAAACATATTTGTTTTTCGTCCGAAATGTTCAAAAAAAAAAAAAAGCGTCGAAAAAAATAGCTATGTGGCAAAACATAAATTTCTAAATTTTAGATAAAAAAGATTTTTAAAACTGATTAATAGTTTAATTCGGCTGTGAATTCAGCTCCAACATTCTTAATCGATCAAAAATTAATTTGAACTTTCACTCGCATTGAAATAAAAGAGTTGAGCTATAAGCAAAAAAATATAGAACGGATTTCTTCTGAGCAAATTTCTATCTGACCTTAGCTCGGCTCAAAATTGAATTAGTAACAGCTCTAATGACATTAGAAGTGTGAATTTAGTGAATTCAGTTTGAAGATCATTAATAGCTTGAAAATTGATTCTAATTTGGCTTGAATCGGAATCAAATCGAAAAAACTGAGCCAAGTTATAAACCAAAAATTTGAAAGGAAAATTTTTCAAACTGATTTTAAGCGACTCGAAATCGGATCCTTTCCAAGTGAGTAATTTTCTAACAAATATCGCAAATGTTCAGAAAGACGGAAAAAAACTTACTTGAATACTTGTAATTGCATACTTCAGGAGTGTTGATATAGTGAAGAGGGCTAGCCCAGCGATACCGGAACCGAACCTGGTCAGCCNCTAGAAAGCAACTGAACAACAAGCACATGTATATAAAATATCAGAAATACCCTATTACAGACCCCTTTCCAAATAGGGGCAAAAATATAATATCATAATTATATTATATCCAATATCTCTCCCTCCCCCTCTCTCTCCTTCCCTCCTTTCCTTATTTGCACTATATTCCATGGTGGTGACTCATGGACAAATTTGTAATGTATTCGACTCCATGGATAAAACTGGACCACGCATATTTTCAGCTTCACGCCAAAGTTGATTTAGAAACAATTAAAGTATAAGTGCTAGATATGTAAATGCGTGAGAATTGTGTGCTAGGTATGTAAATTTCCCTTGGATTTTCATGGAAAATAAAATTTTCACACTCTTCAATTTTAGTTTTAAGAAGTTTGATAAATATTAATTAATAATCAAATATTAAAAATTGTAGCTTAGATCTTCTTAATTAAAACTTTGGAGAATTATTTATGTAAATAATAGAGCTTTTTCCACTTAAAAATACGTGAAATTAAAAGCTAGAAAGGNGAGATATGTAAATGCGTGAGAATTGTGTGCTAAGTATGTAAATTTCCCTTGGATTTCTATGGAAAATAAAATTGTCACACTCTTCAATTTTAGTTTTAAGAAGTTTGAAAAATATTAATTAATAATCAAATATTAAAAATTGTAGCTTAGATCTTCTTAATTAAAATTTTGGAGAATTATTTATGTAAATAATAGAGCTTTTTCCACTTAAAAATACGTGAAATTAAAAGCTAGAAAGGAAAGATTTTATTAAATAAAAAGTATGATTCCATGATAAACCATGTCACTGCGTAAATTTTAACCGTATATTTTTTGACAAATTGTGAGCAAAAAAAAAAAAAAAATTGAACTTTACTTTTTTAAATTGAGAATAAACTTTTAAAAAAAATAGCTATGTCGCAAAANGTTTTATTAAATAAAAAGTATGATTCCATGATAAATCATGTCACTGCGTAAATTTTAACCGTATATTTTTTGAGAAATTGTGAGCTAAAAAAAAAAAATTGAACTTTACTTTTTTAAATTGAGAATAAACTTTTAAAAAAAATAGCTATGTCGCAAAACATAATTTTCTAAATTTTAGATAAAAAAACATTTTTAAAACTGATTAATAGTTTAATTGGGCTGTAAATTCAGCTCCAACATTCTTAATCGATCAAAAATTAATTTGAACTTTCTTTCGCATTGAAATAAGCGAGCTGAGCTATAACCAAATAAAATATGGAACAATTTTTTTCTGAGCCAATTTCTATCCGACCTTAGCTCGGCTCAAAATTGAATTGGTAACCGCCCTAATGATATTAGAAGTGTGAATTTAGTGAATTCAGTTTGAAGATCATTAATAGCTTGAAAATNAAAAATATGGAACGAATTTTTTCTGAGCCAATTTCTATCCGGCCTTAGCTCGGCTCAAAATTGAATTAGTAACCGCCCTAATGATATTAGAAGTGTGAATTTAGTGAATTCAGTTTGAAGATCATTAATAGCTTGAAAATTGATTCGAATTTGGCTCGAATCGAAATCAAATCGAAAAAAACTGAGCCGAGTTATGAACCAAAAATTTGAAAGGAAAATTTTTTAGACTGATTTTAAGCGACTCGAAATCGGATCCTTTCCAAGTGATGAAAAATTTTCCAACAAATATTGCAAATGTCCAGAAAGAGAGTAAAAAAGCCATACTTGAATACTTGTAGTTGCATNTTTGAATCGAAATCAAATCGAAAAAAATTGAGCCGAGTTATGAACCAAAAATTTGAAAGGAAAATTTTTTAGACTGATTTCAAGCGACTCGAAATCGGATCCTTTCCAAGTGATGAATAATTTTCCAACAAATATTGCAAATGTCCAGAAAGAGAGTAAAAAAGCCATACTTGAATACTTGTAGTTGCATACTTCAGGAGTGTTGATATAGTGAAGAGGGCTAGCCCAGCGATACCGGAACCGAACCTGGTCAGCCCACGGGCACATCGTCGAAAGTTCGCCGCCGGCCACCTCCGGCAAGAGATCCTCCACCGCCTTCAGCGTCTTCTCCGTCAAATACGGCTTAATTCAACCACGCACCCAATTTCCGAATCCACGGTGAGATTCATAAACAACAATTAGCATTAGCTTAAGAAAAAGGGAAAACAAACTGAGATTATTGAAGTAAAGGGGCGAGGTTTTTAGATTCTGCTACCTCTGCTATTTTGCAGGCCATGATGTGCCCTTCTTTCCCCCATGCGTCTCCCAATGGAGCTCTTGCAATTATAACTGAGAGGAAAAAGATGATAAGGAGACGGAACGAGAGAAGCCCCATGGATTGGTTGGCCTTCCCCTTCCTCCCCCAACTCTTTTGCTAAAATGAACACATTTGTGAAGGGGTAAGCCTGACTTTCTGTTTTATTTTGTTTGATCGCTACGGCGAAAATTTAATAGGGGGATTTACTTACATACCACGGAAAACACCTAAACTTAATTAATATTTACTGTTCTACCACCACTTTTGAAACCAATTTGTAATGTCTGTCCGTTCGCTCCGTTAAGCCCCGTTACTCCTCATCCCCTTCATCANGCTTACATACCACGGAAAACACCTAAACTTAATTAATATTTACTGTTCTACCACCAAATACTTTTGAAACCAATTTGTAATGTCTGTCCGTTCGCTCCGTTAAGCCCCGTTACTCCTCATCCCCTTCATCAGCAAAGCCCATGCATTCCTTCGCAAAACTCACGCACGCAAGCTCTTCTTTGTAAGCCGCATTCCTGTGACTCCCCTCTCCCATCTGAAACGCCTCTTATTCTCACATGAAACCTCTTCGTCCGCAGCAGCAGCTCTCCACATCTTCTCATTTTGTCCCGCATAACTTTATACAGGCTCCTTTCCAAGCAAGTGAAACACCCCTCACCGGATTCTCTCTTGACTGTAACAGGAACAACATCTCCTTGTGCCTACGACAGTATTCGCTACAGAAAAATGCTAGGTTAGCATCTAAATTAGGGACGGAGATACTTTCGGCATAAAATTAGCATCTGATTTGCATTTGCTTAGCTTCGCTCGGGATCTCTGGAGCTGTAAATAACAACATGAACGAATTCTTCTGTCTAGCTATTGAAGTTGAGTCGATGCCGTAGCGTCAGATTAATGTGAGTCAGTCGAGACTATTCCGACACTAATGCCCTATAAACCCCCCATCTCGAACCACAACCGACACTTTTCTCCTTTTTTTCTTCCCGGTTGCAAGTTCCTCCCCTCCAACGCTCCTCCGTCTGCTAGCTCAGGGTCTGTTTGGCGCAGCGTTTTCACTGCTGCGCGGCATCCGAATGCGAAATTCGCTCGTTTGGGGTGACGTTGGAAGAGCGGCGCCTATAGGAGCCCGCTTCCCAGCTTTCAAACGCGTCATTTTACCCCGTTGCCCTGACCGATCTCTTATTCCTCCTCTTCGCCGACCACGCTACCGAGCTTCCCGATCGATTCCCACTTTCTCCGACTGCCTTCTGCTTCTCTCGATCGCTCCTTGCCTCATCTTCGCCGATTCCTCTTCCGCGACCACGCGACCGAGCTTCCCGATCGTGTTCCTCTTTCTCTGACTGTCTTCCGCTTCTCCCGATCGCTTCTTTCCTCCTCTTCGCCGATTCTTGTTCGCCGACCACGCGACCAAGCTTCTCCCGACCGCGTTCCTCTTCCCCGATCTCTCCCCTTTCCTCCTACAGTTGGGTTACATGAATGTAAAGATTGAAGTTTAGGTGGTAGATATGTAAACACATAAGGATTGAGTGGTATGTTTGATAANAGTGAGATTCATAAACAACAATTAACATTATCTTAAGAAAAAGGGAAAACAAACTGAGATTATTGAAGTAAAGGGGGGAGGTTTTTAGATTCTGCTACCTCTGCTATTTTGCAGGCCATGATGTGCCCTTCTTTCCCCCAAGCGTCTCCCAATGGAGCTCTTGCAATTATAACTGAGAGGAAAAAGATGATGAGGAGACGGAACGAGAGAAACCCCATGGATTGGTTGGCCTTCTCCTTCCTCCCCCAACTCTTTTGCTAAAATGAACACATTTGTGAAGGGTAAGCCTGACTTTCTGTTTTATTTTGTTTTATCGCTACGGCAAAAATTTAATAGGGGGATTTACTTACATGCCACAGAAGAAAAGGGTATTTAACAATCTAACACCTAAACTTAGTTAATATTTACTGTTCTACCACCAAATACTTTTGAAACCAATGAATAATGTCTGTCCGTTCGCTCCTTTAAGACCCGTTACGCCTCATCCCTTTCCTCTGCAAAGCCCGTGCATTCCTTCCTCCGCAAAACTCACGCACGCAAGCTCTTCTTTGTAAGCCGCATTCCTGTGACTCCCCTCTCCCATCTGAAACGCATCTTATTCTCACATGAAACCTATTCGTCCTACGCAGCAGCTCTCCACAGCTTCTCCTTTTGTGCCGCTGAACCTTATTCAGCCTCCTTCTCAAGCAAGTGAAACACTCCTCACCGGATTCTCTCTTGACTGGAACAGGGACATCATCTCCTTGTGCCTACGACAGTTGCGTTTGTTTAGCGTCGCTCGGGTCTCGGAAATGAAAATAACAACGTGGACGAATTCTATCTAGCTATTGAAGTTGAGTCGATGCTGTAGCGTCGGATTAATGTCTGAGTCAGTCGAGACTATTACAACACTAATGCCCTATAAACCCCCCATCTCGAACCACAACCGACACTTTTTCCTTTTTTCTTCCAGGTTGCAAGTTCCTTCCCCTCCAACGCTCCTTCGTCTCCTAGCTCGGTTTCCGATATTTCAAGCTTGTTTTACCGTTCATTAATCTTTGTCCAAGATGAGAAATCATTATCCACGCCTCCAAGCTTAAGCTTTGAAAGCTAAACTACGGCTGCTCAATTCGATTTTGAGTTGTCGAATTGTTGACACAGGCGACGTGAAAAAGGAGGGAGGGCGTACGACCTAGGCGCCAAAGAGACATTAGTTGAGGTCGAGCGCTCTGGTGCAGAGCTATGAGTGGCCTTAACTCATTACAGCTCAACATGAAGAGCTTACCAGCTGGTGATGATGATGATTGAAGAGCTCTGACAAGTGCATGAATGCTAGCAGAAGGTTGTAGATAGTCAAACATGTCTGGCGTAGAGTTTTGATGGTCGGGGCAAATAACATATGAGTGTTGGAATGAGCAGGAGGAGGATGAGGAGCAAGATTAGGATTTTTATTATATATTTGTCGTTGTTCCCTTCCATACCGGCTGATTATATAGTTTTTTTTTTCTGTTAAACTAAACATTCAATTCTTTAGTTGTGAACTTTTAAATTTGTTATCATTATTTAGAGATGTTAGTGATTTATTTTATAAGTTATGATGATATATAAATGTTCTATTATGTTGTTTTTATTTGTTTTATGAATGTATGTGAAAATCTAATCGTTATGTTCATTTTTTTTTATAATTTTGAGCCGAATTAGTACGATATATTCTGACACCAGAATTATAATAATCACTTTGATACATGTCATCGTTAATTCGACGTTATGTGTTAATGTACGTTTGGAAAAAAACAGATGTTAGTTTACTTCTACAATGGTGGACATAAATTAGCATCCACTAGTGTTGGAGCAAATTAGCGCCCATCATGGTCGACCCTAGAATGATGTTAAGTTAGCATTGGCCTTTTTCTCGATGAAAATGCACACCGACAGAATCATGAGACACTAATTTTGACGTAAATAACCCTAAATAAAAATCTGCTGCAAAAGTCGAATTAGCGATGCCTATTTAAAGCCAACATTTTTTCAACACCAATCTAAGCCTTAACTTGATTAGCATTGATTAACGTCAGAAATGTCCATAACTTGTATCGTAACAACCCCCCAAACTGCCAACTGCTCCCTACTGCATCTCCTCCTACCTAAATCCCCATTTGCAGCAGACATTCCAAATTATTTGAAAAGAAAATATTATAAAAGAAGGACCAATAAGAAAGATGACTAGAAATAATGACGCCACGACTAGATCTAAAATGCATCTTCCTTTATAGAAGAATCTCTACAAAAAATTAGCACAAAAGTCTTAAATTTGAATAAAATTGAAAAAAATTCATTGGGTATTTATGATACATTACATAAATATTTTGTAAATTATTTGTTGTGCAATTAAAGAAGATCATATAGATTTTCTTTAAATATAACCTTGTGGGAAATTTTTATTGTCATATCCATCATTGGTATTCAAGAAGATTTCTTTCTAAGTGGTTAGACACGACATTTGAAAAATATTATACTACGACGGGACTGATCCCCTGGATGAGGAAGGCCTCCTTAACTCATAGATCTACCAAGCCATGGTTTTTCCCTAAACTTACAAAGGTAAGATAAGGTTATCTTCTTATGGGTCGAATTTTCTTATGCATGGATTTTCTCATAATTAATTGCATCTCAGAAGTTGTGACTTCTGAGAACACTGTCAATTAATGTGTTAGCTTATATCAGACTAAATTGATCGACAAATGTTTGTACAATGATTGAAATTGAGACACATATTGATGAATTTAAAGTTGGAATGGTGAGTGGAGTTGAGGTTTTTGGTGAGCTTCACCTAAATTTAAGGCTTGAGTTTGCTATGTTTTGATTTCATTTTAAGGATTATTTTAGTTGATTTGTTATCACTTACAGAAATGAATTGTTTTGAATATTCTTTTAACCTTTTCATTATTGGTTCTTAATTTTAAATTTTAATTTAGAGATTATCAAAGTTCTTTTAAGGTTCATTAAGTTAGATATTTGGATCTGATTAAGTTTGTTAAAGCTTTAGGATGGATTAAAGTCGATTAAAATTTATCAAAGTTCATTAAGGCTCGCTCAATGATATTTATTAAACTTGACTTAAGTTAATAAAGTTTTCTTAGTGTTTGTTTATCAAAATCCATTTAAGGTTTATCAAAGCTTATTAAGGATTGTTCATATTTTCTTAAGATTTTTTGGCTAAAAAGTTTTATTAAATTCACTTAAAAGATTTGTTAAAAATTTGTTAAATTTGATTTCTTAAAGGCGTGATTAATTACGATTTCCTTGGGTTTATTAATGTTGGTTTAATTTATTAAACTTTATTTAGATTTTAGTTGGTGGATGATCAATCAAAGTTGATTAAAATTTGTTTGGTTTTGATTAAAGACAATTAAGTTTAATTAATTGTATATTTGGAATTTTAATGTGAATTTTAGATTTGTGGAACCTTGGTTTTGGGCCAAAGAAGTGAGGATTGAAAACTGAGAATCCAATATTAAGCTTATTAAATGGTTTGAATTGAGTTGAATTGGTTTGAAGTTGATTGGAATTGGTTTAAGATTGAATTAGAATTGATTTCAAAATGGTTCGAAATTGGATTGAGTTTGAAGTTAGTCTAAATTGATTCAAGTCGAAGTTTGGACTTAATTTGATTTATATTGCATTGATCTTAGGTTAGAGGTAGGATAGGTTTAAGAGATTTCTTGATAGAAGTGAAGCCTTAATCCTAAGATACTTCAAATAGGAGGATTATTGGGAGTATTGACATAAATTTTGAGAATAATACTATAAGTTAAGATGCTTTTTGCTATCTATTATTTCGGGTGCATTGGTATCCTCAGATTATTAACCAGTCGAATAATATGATTTCTTTCTTGTCATTAAAGCAATGACTATGGTAGACTGTCATATTGTTGAGTTCTTTGGAGTAATAAAAATCTAATCTAAAGAGAATGGTTAAATTTTGGAAAGTCCTTATATAATAAAAATCCCTGTCTCCATGCAATGACATCATAACCAGTGTAGGAATCAAAATGTTTAAAAGTTTAAATGATATATTGTGACAAATAGGAGCATACCTATTATTTACCATCTTACAAATACATAATGAGCATTAGTTAATCAATATTCAAGTTCCTAAATCCTTGGTTAAGCTGGGAAGATACTAGCTCTCACTCTAGATTTCCCACTATCCCTCGGCCTGAAGTCTAACATTTAGTTTCCCAATTTGTGGATCAAATTAGAGGTTCTAGTCTATCACTCTAGAATCACCAATTCTAGGGCCATCCAAACTTACTCCCTATCTTTTTGCATTCTCCTTAGATTTTAGTTTCCCTCCTAGTAAGGTTAGTGTGGTACACACTAGTTGATGAAATTATAGTCCTCACGGATCATTATGTTTCACAACAAATTTTAACATTACAAGTTACCAGTTTGCAAAGTAAATTAAGAACCGATGAAAATACCATCACAAATTTTGAAATAAAAGAAATCTTCAAACCAATCTAATCCCATAAATGATTCAATCTCATTATAAGGAGAAAGAGTGAGGAAAACTACTCACTAAGTATGGAAAAAAGCACAACAAAAAATTTCATTTAAATCAAAGAAAATTCACTAAAAAAGTGTCTATAACAATTAATGATACTGAAGAACAAAATACATAACTTTTTTCTCTGAAAGAAAGAAGATAATCCCTCCAACATAGTCTCCTGATGATCCACACAAACTTCTTATAATTTTTTTCATATATATCTCAAAATTCGTTACTAATTATTGATCTCACTTTGTGTTGAGGTCTAGTCTTTTTTTCCTTAGGAGCCTAGGATCTAGCCATAGGACTTTCCTATTGAATATCCTAGAAGACTAGTGATGGAGCCCTCATCATTAGAAATTCCAAATGCTTCTTTGCTTTTCTCAGACTTTCACATGTTAGTTCTAACCTCTAGCACTTAGTATGATGAAACTAATATAAGGAAGCTCAAGAGGGGTTCCCCATAGAACAATTTGACCTTAGGGTTAACCTTGGGTGATGTGGCTTGGTATAGTACACACACACTTGCACTTCACACTTCCATTTGCAACCTTGAACCCTAACCTACACATGTATAGTTTGGTCCCCTAGCCTCTTTGGAGACTCATGTGGGTGGTCCCCAAACCGTTAGTCTTTGGTTAGGGTGAATAGGACCAGCACATGGAGGATCAAAAGTGGGGTTTATCTGGTATCATGCCACCAAAAGAGTAATTCTATGATCAACATTTCAATCAAACCTCAACCCTACCCAAATTTCAAATATTGGCCTTTTAGCCCTAAACTTTCCCTAAAATTACCAAATTGCCTCTTGAACCCTAAAATTCAAGGATGACCCAAATCCCTCAATTTTATTAAAAAATTATTTCAAACCATTTCATACCATCCAAACTACTCAAAACATTCCACAAGTTTCATATTTACGAAAATACCCCCAAATTTGTCAAAATTACCAAAATGCCCTTAGTGGCCCAAAATTTTGCAAAACATCCAAAATCATTTTAAACACCCCTAAAAACAATTCTTGACCATACATTGGGTCTAATTTGACCAAATTGAACCCTTTTGACCAAAATTCCAATTTTTCACTTTAAAGCCCAAATCACCCCAAATCACCCTCAATTTCCACCAATTTGACTCCAATCTTCCCTAATTTCAATTATAAACTCAAATTCATCATGTCTAACCCAATTAAAGCCAAATTCAAACCCAATTCCAAACTCCAAATCCAAATTCAAGTGAATTACCTCAAATTGATCCAAAATCCAAAATCCCCCAAATTGAACTTCATGACCAATTCAATTCTCCAAATTTTAAATTCACATTAAACCTCATCATGTATGAACTCAATTTCAACCCAATCCAAATCCATTTCAATTTCCTATGATCAATTTAAAAATTAAAATCATCATGTGCATGCTTACAAAAGCCCATTTCATAAAAATTTTCCAAAAGCCCATACGATTAATTTTAATAGCCCAAATTGAGCCCACATGACATAAATCCTTCCTTCATCATGTTATGACATGCAAAACCATTTCATCATGGCATCATACCAAATTTCCCCATACGTACATCTCTTATCCAAATTAGGCATCATGGCATGATTTTTCTAAAATTCATGAAAATTAAAATTTCCATTTGCTTGAAAGCTTCCCATGACCTCATACACATCATAGCATGTCTAATGGATCCTTTCATGGCCATCCCAAGGTCAACTTTGCCAAATTTGGCAAAGGGAAGTGACACTTCCCTCTCCCTCCTCCATTTGAACTTACCCTTCTCATGCAAATTCAAACTCACTCTCTCATACCCAAGCCAATCATTTGACTTCACTAAAACCTTCTAAAGGGTAAGATCAACTTTAACCACTTTGGGGCCAGTTTTAGCCCAGCGACCAATGGGTTAAACCCAAGCAAGCATAAATTGTAAAAACCTCAAATCTTCATTGGATTTTCACTATGAAACCATTTAAAACCCAAATTGACTCCACCACTCAACCTCCCTGGCTCACCTGAGCCAGAGGGTGACCCGACCCTGGCCGGTCAGCCACCTCAGTTGCCGAAAAACCACATGCCCGAGAGGGCCCAAATGACTTAAACCCCAAAATTGAACCCCATGAGATGTCCTATGGCAATTGGCCACTGAAGCCCTCCTTCCCTCCACTTAAGCCGCTCCCCTGCCACCATGGCATGCCCTGATTGCATCCATGGCCTCTTCTGTAAATAGAACAACCTCCACTACCAAAGGGGGTTAATGATTAAAACCTTAACAAAACTCTGTCAAACTCTCACCAAACCTCTTTGCAATCCTAAGTAGCCAATCCCAACCATATTTAGCCCCACATCTCCACTGTAAAGCCATAATTTCACCACTTAAATTCAAGGTTTTTCACGGCCATACCACCAAGTACATCCAAACTCTAATTGAGTGTCCCATAAGCTTCACCAGAGCCAAAGAAGACTTCCCCAACCAAAGCCCCATCATTTTGAGCACTCTAACCTAGCCCTAGACGAAGCCCGAATCACACTCTGGTCGAATTCTTACTTCTACTCAGTCTCAATTCAAATTGACACTTGGAGGAGCTTCTCTAGCTCACAACGAGCTCAGGAACAAATCCAATTGAGGCTACACCTCTTGGACTAAGGTATGGACTATTTTCCCTTAAACTGAGCTCGGTTTGGTCATTTGTGAAGCAAATATGTATTTCATAATTGATTAATCGTATAGATAGGTTCTTCTTGAGTATATGAAGCTTTAGAAACAAACCCCATGTGATTTGGTTGAGAATCAAGGGAGAAATTATGTTTAGAAAACGAACGGTTAACGGTTTAGGGCCATTAGGGACTATGACTAGGAGCTGTCCGATAGCACATGCATCAGCCAGATGGATCAGATTGCGCTGAATAGATGGACGAAACATAAAGCGCGGGTTGCGTAGCAACCAAGTCAAATGATAGAGATATATCAAATTTTTAAGATTTTTGGGAGTCCCGTGTGACCAGGGAAGCTTAAAAAAAAAAAAAAAGAGATTAAAATAAATATTTAATTTTTAAGGTATATATCAAATTTTTAAGATTTTTGGGAGTCCCGTGTGACCAGGGAAGCTTAAAAAAAAAAAGAGATTACAATAAATATTTAATTTTTAAGGTATATATCAAATTTTAAATAACTAAAAAAAATTAAAAAAATGATAAAAATCATCAAAATTGAAAATTGCCCCAAAATGTTTAATTAATGCAAATGAACTGAGATAAGAACGAGAAATTATGATTAATTAATGCAAATCTCTTAAACGATATGATGAAAATTTTAAATATACTTATCATTAATTGATTAAAGTTAATTTTAATTTATTTAGGATTCTTTCTATCATTAGATTCGTTTCATTAAAAAACTCTTTTGGATTACAAATTTATTTTAAAAAGGAATTTGGGAGACGTGGCATGAATTTGATTAAATAAAGACGAAGTTGTTTTGTATTTCAAATTTCGGCTGATGAGCTCGGACCGACTTATCATCGCCACCCAAAATGGTACTTTTGTTTGTAGGATTGATTATATTAATTCATTTTAAAAAATTGTTTAGTTATGTAATTCTTTATTTGTTTGGGGGGCATTATGGTCCGTTTACTTCGTTGATAAAAATACAGATAATAATGCTGTGGTGGTTGGATCTCGGATCTCACTGAACGTCTGCCTGCGTGGGGCGTCATGTGTGAAGCGTGAAAATTGAAGATTAGGAGAACAGCGACGGTTGCCAAAGTGTGGATGGAAGTCAAGAAGTGATCAATCATTGGATTCATTGCCGCTCGGCATTGTGTGCTTTACGTTGCTTCAATTATCGAATGAGGTTGAGCCAACTGTTCCGTCTATTTCTCGTTCTTATCTCTCTTCATTTTATGCCAAAGACTTTTTTTATTAAGAAAAATGCTTCAGGTTTGTGGTGTGCAGTTCAAAGTCAGAGTACATGTTCCATCTCCACTGTCTATTATAGTAAATTCTTTTTTTTTTCTAAAAAAAAATTCAAAATAAGACCTACCGTCATACATCTTTGTTGTGATGGATAGGGGCGTAGATGAGCCGAACACGAGCTTAGTTATATTTCGAGCTCAAAAATTGTGTTCGTCTTCGGCTTGTTTGTTTAACGAGCCGAACACGAGCTGTTCACGAACAAAGAGTCCTTTTAACAACCCTAATAATGTAGATTTGAGCAAAATTTAAAAATAATTATTTATATTAAAACATCATTTGAATCTAATTTAATAATTTTTATTCTATTTTTTTAATNGAAAAATATTATACTACCACGGGACTGATCCCCTGGATGAGGAAGGCCTCCTTAACTCATAGATCTACCAAGCCATGGGTTTTCCCTAAACTTATGAAGGTAAGATAAGGTTATCATATTATGGGTCGAATTTTCTTATGCATGGATTTTCTCATAGTTAATTGCATCTCAGAAGTCACAATTTCTGANTGAAAAATATTATACTACCACGGGACTGATTCCCTAAACTTATGAAGGTAAGATAAGGTTATCTTATTATGGGTCGAATTTTCTTATGCATGGATTTTCTCATAGTTAATTGCATCTCAGAAGTCACAATTTCTGAGAACACTCTCAATTAATGTGTTAGCTTATATCAGACTAAATTGATCGACAAATGTTTGTACAATGATTGAAATTGAGACACATAGTGATGGATTTAAAGTTGGAATGGTGTGAGTGGAGTTGAGGTTTTTGGTGAGCTTCACCTGAATTTAAGGTCTTTGCTATGTTTTNGATTTAGAGTTGGAATGGTGTGAGTGGAGTTGAGGTTTTTGGTGAGCTTCACCTGAATTTAAGGTCTTTGCTATGTTTTGATTTCATTTTAAGGATTATTTTTAGTTGATTTGTTGTCACTTATAGAAATGAATTGTTTTGAATATTCTTTTAACCTATTCATTATTGGTTATTAATTTTAAAATTTAATTTAGAGATTATCAAAGCTCTTTTAAGGTTCATTAAGTTAGATATTTGGATCTGATTAAGTTTGTTAAGGCTTTAGGATGGATTAAAGTCGATTAAAATTTATCAAAGTTTGTTAAGGTTCGCTCAATGATATTTATTAAACTTGACTTAAGTTAATAAAGTTTTATTAGGGTTTGTTTATCAAAATCCATTTAAGTTTTATCAAAACTTATTTAGGATTTTTCATATTTTCTTAAGATTTTTTGGCTAAGAAGTTTCATTAAATTCACTTAAAAGATTTGTTAAAAATCTGTTAAATTTGATTTCTTAAAGGCGTGATTAATTATGATTTCCTTTGGTTTATTAATGTTGGTTTATCTTATTAAACTTTATTTAGATTTTAGTTGGTGGATGATCAATCAAAGTTGATTAAAATTTGTTTGGTTTTGATTAAAGACAATTAAGTTTAATTAATTGTATATTTGGAATTTTAATGTGAATTTTAGATTTGTGGAACCTTGGTTTTGGGCCAAAGAAGTGAGGATTGAAAACTGAGAATCCAATATTGAGCTTATTAACTGGTTTGAATTGAGTTGAATTGGTTTGAAGTTGATTGGAATTGGTTTAAGATTGAATTGGAATTGATTTGAAAATGGTTCAAACTTGGATTGAGTTTGAAGTTAGTCTAAATTGATTCAAGTCAAAGTTTGGACTTAATTTGATTTATATTAGATTGTTCCTAGGCTAGAGGTAGGATAGGTTTAAGAGATTTCTTGATAGAAGTGAAGCCTTAATCCTAAGATACTTCAAATAGAAGTATTATTGGGCGTATTGACATAAATTTTGAGAATAATACTATAGGTCAAGATTGTTTTTGCTATCTATTATTTCGGGTGCATTGGTNATAAGCCGAATACGAGCTGTTCACGAACACCGAGCCGTTTTAACAGCCCTAGTGATGGACGGTGGTGATCGAATACCATATGCATATCTGCATCCATTATCCGTATAGAATAATTTTTCTATATTTTTGACTTATGAAAGGTCAAAATGATGTCAACTTTCTTTATTAAAAAAATAATACTTCTGGATGCAAAAAATTTCATTAAACAAATTGATGTTAAAGATACCTGTTTTAATTCTCAAGATGAATAGCTGGCTGGCTATCAATCATTTTTTTGAGCTTCTTAACTGTCTTATTTTAGACTATACTCACTGTGTTGGTTCATTTCCTATGGGATGAAATTTGGATTATGATGAATGTGCTGATCTTATTCATAATTTCTCTAATTCTGATATTAATCAAGCTTTTCCTCAAGTAGATCAAACATGATAGTTAAGCTGGATGGTTTCAATGTCAAGTTCTTTGAAGACACCTAGAATTTTAATGGGAATGATTGCAGTGCTTTTGTTAAGTAAATTGTTCATACTTCCAAGCTTCCTAATTAAATCTGTCATATGACTATTACTTCCATTACCAAAAATAACCAAGCAACGCCTTTTGATAATTTTGGACCTATATCACCGTGTAAGACTATTTAGAAGTTTATGTCAAAGCTAGTAGCTGATAGGCTGAAAATTCTGCTTCCTAACATCATTAATCCAGTCCAACCAGTTTTTCTTTCGCAGTATGTCATAGCTGATAGCATGATGCTGGTGAATGAACTTCTTTTTGGCTTTTATTCTGTTTCTTTGAACAAAGGTTTTTGTGCCAAATTGACACTAAGAAAATCTTTTATAATGATAATCTTAATTTTATTTATGTTAGAAAGACTAGTATCAGTTTTTCTACTAAATTCATTTAGTGGATTAAAGCTTGCACTTCAATAGTTCACTTTTATGTTATCATTAACAGTGAAATGAAATGTTTTTTCAATATTTTGTTAAGTCTTAAGCAAGGATGTCTTCTACCCCCATACATATTTTCAATTGTGATGGATAATTTCTCTAATCTCATGGATATTATGCGTAATCATTTCAACACCTTTAACTCTACTATGCATAGTTGAGTACCTATGGTGATTATGTGTCTCATTTTTCTAATATCATGAATATTAAGCGTACTCATTTCAGCACCTTTAAATCTTAAAGGGATTATGGTGAACAACAATTCCCAGGCTCTATTAAGAAATGCATACCTCAAGGAAACTTCTTTATGTTAAAGAGTGATATGCTACGAACACTTGCATTTGCTAATACTCTTTCTTCTAGTATCAACAAAAAAATTTTCTACTTGATGTTAAAATTTCGACTCATTTCATCTGGAGGGAAATGAATCACTTAATTTATAATTTTTAGGATTACTTCTAACTTTTTAGAGACTCTGGTGGAAGAAATTAATTGGAATGTTAAATTGAGAATTAAAAAGTGAAAATTTAAAGCTGATATTCCTGCTTACATAAAGGAGCTAAGCAAAATTTGGTTTTTTAGTTGTATGCCTTTTTAGCATTTTTTTCATTCTATACTTTTTTTCTTAGTTATTGAGTTATGATTCTATATGGCTTGATTGGTTTGGATAAATCTTTGATATTCAAGTTGTGGTTGCTACTTGGTTGGAATTTGGGATTTTTCTAACTCTTCTATGTCGATTTCTTTTGTAGTTCACTACTTTGGTTGATATTCATCTCTGATATGATACATATACTAAACTTTAGTCTCTTTTATTTTTGAGTTGTGATGTAATCCAATGGAAACTTTAAGGCCTCTGAAATGTTTGGAATTTATTCAAATATTGATTAATTTTGTATGTCAATGATATATGATTTGGGTTGGATTGTTCATATTAATTTGATTTTAATTTAGTCATTCATGTGTTTATTGGGAGTTCATACTTGAATATATCCATCTAAGCATTCTAATAAGAATTTCTCAAACCTTTTATATTTTCAGAGACCTAGTGTGAAAAGAATAAGATAATTAAAAACATTAAAAGTTCTTCTGGGACAACTTATTTGTTGTGGCACGTCTCGCAAAATACACTTTGGTGTGTTTGGTTTCTGCAGTGTGGTGCATTTATTTAGATCCACCTGATGTTTTGTGACATCATTCGTGATCCATGTTTTGCATATTTGCTCTTTAGATATTACATGACTGCCACGTAGCACGTATCTAGTTGAGTGATCCTCCTTCAGTTTGTTACCAAGTGTTTTTTCTTCTGTTACTTTCCTTTGTCCTTAAGTACTAATGACAAGTGATTTTTGGCATTTTATTCCTTTGCTTTCCTTCATCCTCTACTACTACTTTATCCTTTAACTTTAAAGGTTTTTTCTCTGTGATATGTGGTTCTATATCAATGTCTTTATTCTATATGGTTTGTGGTTTGCACAGACACCGAATTTATTTTGATTTATTTTTCGATGAATTTGTTTAATGAAATTATTATATTGAAAAACTGGCATTTGTTTATTTTATGATGGCCTTTATTTTATCATAAAATTTGTTTGGAGAAAATTTTTTGACAGCTTTATTCTTTGTGGTTTTTTGTCGCTATGTCTATGGGGTTGCTCTTTGTAGTGTGCTCTCCATCTCAGTTGGGTTATTGATGCGCCCTTGGTGTGTGTTATTTGTTTGTGTGTTTTATGTCAATTTAAATCTCTGGTAACAGTGCAAAAAATTTGACCCATCCCAAACATACGCAGTAATTTAGTTTTCAAAAATATGACCAACATCTTGACCCAATTTATATTAAGTATTTAATGTGTAAAATAAAAATATTATATAAAATATATAAAATAGTTCACACACTAGGGGTTATATGCAAGTGCACGTATCACATCAAGTAATATAAAGCTTTCTTTAAAAACCTCTGTATCGATCCCATAGAGAAGCACAGTAAAAAATCCCTCATGCTAATTCTAATCCACTACTATCAAGTCTTAGGTTGGAAGATGAACAATCTTATGATAATAACATAAATCACAATATTCAAACTATAAAAATTAAAGTAAGAAAGATGAGTTAAAATGGGTTTAATAAATGCTAACAAAAAATGCAACAAAAAGAACTAAGTTTACTAAATTAATTTCTTAACTTCAAAGTTAAATTTACTAAAACTAAACAAAGTTTTGTGATGAAGAGTTCAAATTTAAGAAAGCATTCTGCCCCTTTACAATGAGTATGGTTATTGAAGTAATTAAAATCATTTAAAATTATATATATAATTATTGTGCTAAATTGGAGCAATTATATTCTTTACCCTTAGTCAAGTGCATAAAAAACATGACTAATCCAGAGTTTGGTCCCTAATTCCGTGATTAGGTTGGGAAAATACTGCCTCTTAGTCTAGATCTCCCACTTCTCCCTCGCTTGAGGGCTAACAATCTCGCATTAGTTTTCATTCAACTGGACCAAATTGAGGATCTTAATATGTCACCTTAAAATCTTCAATTATGCATCCAATAAAGTATATTCCCTATTTATTTGCACTCAATCTCATGGATTACATTCTCACCCATGAAATTGAATATGACTCTTACCTTGTTGTAGAAAGCATAACCCTTTTGAATCTTATGTTTTTAAATAAATTTTAACCTTTCAATTAACTAAATCAAAAAGTAAATAAAGAACAGAGTTTAAATCATCACAAATTATTGACATTTAAAACTGTATAAAAACCAATTCTTCACAAAACCAAATCTCATTGTAAGGAGAAGGATAAAAAAGACTACTCAGAATTCATGAGAAAGATATGACAAAACACAGATTTCATTTATAAAAACAGGTTTACAAAACAAAGAAAAAAAGAACACAACTTATCTCACACTATTGACCTCATTTTTGGTTGACATCTAGTCTTTCCTCTTTAGTAACATAGGGTCTAGCCATATGACTTTCCTGTTGACTATTCCTAGAGTAATAAAAAAAGAACCCTAAATATTAAAAATTCTAAACTTTTCTTTGCTCAACTTGAAGTTCCACAAATTGTTCCTAGCCTTTAGCACTTAGTAGATGGAAAGGAGCACAAGAAAAGTTCCCCATAGGATGGTTAAGCCTTAGGACTAACCCTAGGTGGTTTGGTTTTGGTTAGGCTACCTTGCACACACTAAAATTTCTCACACACCCCAAACCCTAAGACCCCTTGATTTAGTCTCCTGACTCCTTTTGGAAAGCTTATATGGGTGGACCCAAACCCTTATCCTTTTGGCTAGGAGAGTTAGGACCAGCATACTGAACGTCCAAAATGAGTCCTCATATGGCTCCTATCAATTTGACATGTCTTCTTGACTTGTCCAATTTGGCTCAAACTTCCACCAAATTACCAAAATACCCATACAACCCTATCTTTTGCCAAAATCTCTTAAAATTCACTAAATTCTCAAATTCCTTTTCAAAATCATCTCAAATCATTATCCACTACCAAAATTGACTAAAATTCACCAAAACCCCAAAAGTGGTCAAAATTATCAAAATGCCTCTCATGACCCAAAAATTCAAAAAATTCCTAAAAATTTCAAAATCCTCCCAATTGTACCCAAAATCAATTTGAACCACTCCCATGAACCCAATTTTACTAATTTGACCCATTTTAATTAAAAGCTCCAAATTGCCCTTAAAGGCCCAAATTCCCCAAATTAGCTCCAATGACAACCAAATTGATTTCAACCTTCTTCAATTTCAATTCCAAATTATTTATGATATCTCCCTACACCAGATTAAACATTTAATTGACCCAAATTTTAGTCCAAATCCAACCCAAACTCAAGCCCATAATATAAGAGAAGCATTGGAAGAGAATATCATAGAATGTTGCTAAGAAAACACATGGGATCAAAAAAAAAATAATGAAAAATATGGAAAGAGTTAAAGTGAGGATCAATAGGCTTAAGTTGGGATCTCATAAAAGTGAACCATTAATGCTTCAGAAGAAATGCGGGATGAGATATTGAAGGTAAGAAGTTATTAAAAGTTCAATTCTTTCTTTTCTTTATGTCATTTCAATTAGATCACCATATCAATTATCAATTAAATTATAGTTTGTGCCAACTGTCAAGAAGTCAAATTTTGCAATTAGTTCCATCTTGCACTAATGAGCCTAACAGATTAGATGCAACTTCTATTAAAAATGTTATTAGATTATTAGAAGAAATTCTATAAATTTATGACATTTCATTTTAATTCTTTTCAATGAAGTTAGAAGATCTGACTAGGGGAGAGTTTTTTATGTCGATGACACTGGAGTATAAAGTTAATTATTTTTGTTACATTTATGTGAATCGGAATCTATGCCTCGTAAGTTATTTTTGGACATTTTATGTGTAGTTGATATCAGTGTATGACATATTATTTTTTATGTACTAGTGTTATAATCTTTCATATTTTTTAACGTTTCATTGTCGTGGTTTTTGTTTAATATAATAGTTGGTAATTCAATGTTCTTTACATTTTTTAGCTACATCAATAATGAATAATGTGGATAAAGAAAGACGTAAGAGAATAATTAAAGTTGCATTAAGCTTAATAAATGTGCATTAAAACTCCAAAGGAACCATTAATTCAATGCTCGCACTCCTTCTATGATATCCACATAAAATGGCAAAATATGGGTTGGGGAGTTGTTTTGTGTCATCCAATTAAATTTTACAATTTGTTTCGTATGACACATACCATATTTATGGTTCTTTTAGAAGAATTACACATAAATCATAGAAACTATGGCTCTTCTGGGATGATTATAAAAGATGTCTTGGTTATAACCCACTATATTTTATCATAAACTGAGTCTATGAGATAGATTTATGAGATGATTATAAAATGAGTCTATAACCCACTATATTTTATATAAAAGAGCCATGAAGTAGTTCCAATGCTCATAAAAAATAAAGAGTGTATATTTTCTTAGTTGATTTAAATGCTCTAGTTAGCTTATCTTCAAAAGTTATTAGACCATAAGACTCTACAATCCAAAGACTATAGATTTCACAAAATCAACACTATATGTCATATTTTAAGATAGATTTATGTTTTCATCTTTTTCAAAATTTACTTAAATGCAATAAATCTAATATCTTACATAAATGACTTATGATTGTATTCGAGAAATTGATGGAAAATATGTGTATGCATGTTTGTCCAACAGTGAAAAGATTACATACATTAGATATTGTTGTTCACGTCGACCTCACATTTGTTGAGGTCTAGTCTTTCTTCCTTAAAAGTTTAGGATATTCCCATAGGACTTTCCTGTTGACTATCCTAGAGGACTAGTTATGGAATCCTAACCCATTAGAAATTCTAAAACATCCCTTTACTCTTCTTAGAGTTCCACATGTTGTTGTTGACCTCTACCACTTAGAAGGTTGAAACCAACATGAGGGAGCTCAAGGGGAGTCCTAATAGGATTGTCAAGCCTTCGGGTTAGCCTTGGGTGACTAGAGAGCTTGGTCTTTTGCACACCCACACTTGAAATCACTTACCCTTAACTCACCCCCTTGCTCCTTTTGGAAGCTCATATAGGTGGACCCAAGCTCTTAGCCTTTGGCTAAATTGGTTTGGACCAACATATGAAGGGTTCCTTTGGGTTGCATGCTCTCCACCCTAAACCCAAAATCCCCATTTTACTAAAAATTCCCAAAATTTTTCAAAATCTCCAAATTTATTCAAAACTTCACCTAAAGCAATCCTAACCATCCAATTTCCTCATTTTCACTTAAAACTTGCCAAAATTACCAAAATACCCAAATTTGTCAAAACCCTAACTTCACCCAATTTGATCCCAAAAATCATTTAAAACTTCCCCCACATTACCCAATTGCCCTAAATTTACAAAATTTGACCAAATTGGCCAATTTTTACCAAATTACCAAAATTTCCCCCAAATCTCCAAATTCTCCAAATCAACTTCAATTTCCACCAAATTCACTTTACTCTCACCCAATTTCAAAACTAAATCATTTATCAACATGTACAATCCTAATATACATCAATTTTAAGTCCAATTGAACCAATTTTCAAACCCTAATTTCAATTTTGAGCCAAAATCCCTAATTTGACCTTACCCCTAAATTCTACCAAATTGAACTCCTTAACTTATTCAATTTCCCAAATTTTAAGATCCTAAACTCTTCATGACACTCCACTAGACCAATTTGAACTGTTGACCTCACTTTTGGTTGAGGTCTAGAAATTTCTTTAATAGCCTAGGTCTAGCCATAGGGCTTTTCTATTGACTAGTCTTAGAAAATTAGAAAAGGTACCCCCATCATTAGAAACTCAAAACTCTCCTATTTATTCAACTTGAAAGTCTACATACTGATCTTAACCTTTAGCATTTGGTAGGTAAGATCATTATAAGAGAATTCAAGAAGAATCCCCATAGGATTACTTGGCTTTAGGGTCAATCCTGGGTGTTGACTTGGAACTAGGGTACACCATATCTTCACAATACATCAATTCCTGGTTCATTTAGAATGTATATTCATCCAATTCTATTTGA